>JAODXP020002903.1:0-10368 GCA_027497455.2 Sardinella longiceps
TTATTTCAGCAGAGTATGACAATAGATCATTAAAAAGTAGCAACATTATTACTATGGTAAAAATAAAAAATAATATCAAGGTTACATCAGCTGATAATATTGCATAAAATGCAGCAATGTGGAAAAAAAGACAGACATACATTTTTGTAAAAATTATGTTCCCATAATTTGAATGATCAGTGAAGTACTAAGTCTTTAGGTCTAACTAAATCTGTTTTGTTTGTTGGATTCCTAGTAAAACAACAATTTCTATGGACTGAAAGGTTCAAGACCAAATTGTTGTTGATTTACACAATTTTGATAATGTGAACACAATCTAGTGAATTCAGTTGCAGTTGGAGGTAAATTAAGTAATGCCAAGTAATATTGCCAGAGATGGCCGACAGATACATGAATTATGAATAAATTTACCAATTTAAGCTTTACATCGCAAGCCTTCTTTTGAAAAACTCATTAAGCTCATCAACACTTTCTTCAGCTGCAGCTGCCCTGGCCAACTGTCTGTCCTGCTGGTCTTGTTCGGATAGAAAAGCCAAAATGTCATCGTCCCCCCGGCTTCTCCATGATTGTTTGTTGACTGCTATCAGCTTCAGCTTCTCTCTCTCCGGTCATTGCTGTTGATCTTGATCTTGTATGCCTCCTTGAGCTGCAGTGTGGCTTTTGTGTAGTCTTTCCTCTGGTGCATGAGGAACAGCCCGTATTTGACGTGACAATGCTGTTTCTCCGTGATGCTCAGAGATTTGTTTGAAATCAGCTCATTGTAAATGCCCTCGGCATCCTCCAGCTGTTGGCTTTCTCCGTAAGCCTGTGCCAAATGCACATAGGCGTACGTGTTTGATGGTTTCAGCTCCACGGCCTTCTTGAAACATTCAATGCTTCTTTGGGTGGCAGCCTTAACCTCTGGAGAATGGGCTGGCATTTTTTTATCCTTCTTCATTTCCACCATGTCCTTCCAGTGGCAGACACCCATGTGGTGGTAGAGGAAAGAGGAATTGGGAGCTCTCTCTAAAGCTGCCTTGAGGATTTGTAATGCTTCGATGGTGGAGCCCTCTCGTCTGAAATATGTACCCGTGTACCTGATCACATGGGGCGTGTCTGGAAACTTCTCAAGGGCCTCGCTGATCAGCTCTCTGCTCTTGAAATGGTCTTGGCTTTGGAGTTTGAGGGCTAGTAAGACCATCACCTCACCGAAAATCGAGTCGAGTTCCAAGGCATCAGAATCAGAATCTGTTTTTTTGGCTAAGTATACTTTTTGCAACTGTTCAGTTGCTGTGATCTTCGGTGGACTGATCTTTACTTTCTCTCTGTCAAGCTCCTCCAAACGATAAAGAGCCATAGCATAACCTACATTATAGTATGCATTGTCGGGTTTGGCATCCAGAGTTTTCACAAAGCACTCTGTGGCTTTTGGATAAAACTTAGCTCCAAATCTTATGAAGCTCCACCCTTTCTCTGCTTCCACAGCAATGTCTCTACCCTCACCTATGCTTCTCACCTTGCCCAGGTAAGTCTCCATGTCTTCCAGGTTACCCAGGTGATGGTACAGCCAGGCAAAGCTGGAGTAGGTGACCAGGAAGTCCGCCTCATCTCGTTTCTCCTCCTTCAGCACAGCCTCAGCTTTGGCCAGGTATTCAAGGGCCACGTCAGTCTTCTTCTCCAAGTGACTCACAAAGGCCAGGATGTTGTAGTAAGTGGCGTGGTACCTGCGAGGACAGTATTTAACACGGTCCAGGAGTTTCTCTGGGATGCCCTGTAGGTCATTAATGTCGTCTTTGTTTATTCCCCATGTGAAGAGACACTCCAGATCCTTCAGTTTGTCATCACTAGGCACTCTGTTGGCACTTTGGAAGAATAGAGTACATGCACATACATAAAGTATGATGATTGCAGAACAGATATGCTTAGAGTTAGGCTACACATTGTACATTGTTCTTGTAGAGAATGTGGAAAAAAAAAATCAATATCTATTCACTTTTTATGTGCTGTCATTTTACAATTGCATAACACTGCTCATGTCATTTTAATCAGTGTACTTTTTCTCTATATACTGTAGGTTATATATTAATGTACCATTTCTCTGTATAGGCTTTATAACCTATTCTAACTATACACATGAAGATGCTAATATAGGCTACAGTTTGCACAAATTAGACCTACCTCATTTTGACTTTTAGCTTGTGTTCAACTCAAACAGCTTCCTGCAGTGAATACACAGAGGTGTACTGAGCAGCTCACACCAGTCTCTGGGACAGGAAATGAAGCTCGCCCACGTTTGTGCCACGCAGTGCAAGGGGGGATAGATATATGACCGATATGTCAATGTTGCATATGCTTGACATTTTCATTTTGCTTTGAACATTCTTATCTTATCTTTTTATGTAAAAAAATAAATAAAAAGTGATCTAAAAGAATCTAACCACTTGAGATAATGGAAAGACGCTAACAACACACCAATCTCCCTAAAATGGGACATAGTATTTCCCTGGCTCTGGCAGAGCACTTGCTAAACAGGCTTCATGTTTCTCGCGAGCTCTGACATGAGCAGACATGTCATCGCAGCAGAGTCTCTGGGACCAGGGGTGCTGCTAGACATTTTGGGCCGTATTACGGGGTTGGTGGTGGCACAGTGGTAGAGGTGCTGTTCGGCAACCGTAGGGTTGCAGGTTCGAGCCCCACGCCGCCTGACCCCATTGAGGTGTCCATGAGCAAGATGCCTAAGCCCAGATTGCTCCCGGTGAGCAGGTTGGTGCCTTGCATGGTTGCCTTTGCCACCGGTGTGTGAATGTGAGGTATACATTTAGCGTTTTCAGACCGGCAAGCCCGGTGCTGGAGCCGGTTCTCGCACCAGTTACAGCGGGAACCAAAGTGCCGGCCCGAGAACCGCCTGTGTTCATACCAATTTATGCGAGCCCCGGACGCATTATCCACAAAGGGCGTTGCTTTGCCACAAATGCAAACAGATTAGCATATTACTCTTACTAATTCTGCAATCTAACATCTGATGGAAATGTGTGAACCTCCAAATATTAAGCAAATATTTGTCTCGTTTGCAAATCACTGCCCAAACTCATTTTCACTTGATTTCCCTCATTATCCCCGGCTCACGTTTCCGATTTGTTTATTTTCCGCTTTGACCCCAACTTAACCCGGTGACGTTAACTCATGTCATCACGGTTCGCGTCGAAAAACCAAGTTTTACTTGGTGCCCGATGGGAACCAAGTTTGCGGTTCCCGAACGCTCTGATATTTGGTGTGAACACGACGGCCGGTTCAAGATGAGGTGCGGGAACCAGCACCGGCACGGTTCTCTGTCGGTGTGAAAGCGCTAATTGTAAAGCGCTTTGAATGCTCGTAGGAGTAGAAAAGCGCTATATAAATACAGTAAATTTACCAATACAGTCCATTTTACAGAAAATAATTTTGGGCCCCCTGAGCATTGTTTTTAATAGTTCAAGTTTCTCTAGGGCCCCTTGTGAATGCCAGGCCATTAGAATCATCCTAACTCCGTTATTTTTTTGCAAGGGGGGCAAGACCACATAAACCACTAATTAGCATTATGCAAGAAACATATCAACCTCAAGATGGGCACTTTTTAGGCCACTTGTTGTATCTTATATTATCTTTTACAAAAAAAGAATGTGAAAAGAATCTAACCACAGTGAGCAGGTGAGCAGCTCATGCCAGTCTCTGAGACAGGAAATGAAGTTCGCCCATGATTGTGCCACTTTAGCAAGACCACACAGTGCAAGATGGGGTATGCTTAGGTGCTGAAAACATAGTTTATAAATTTGCCCCACTGGGCTAGTTGTAGGCCTAAGTGATTATTCTCTGTTCAAGGAAACCTATATGGTTGGACCAAAATGTTTGCGTCTTCAGTATTGGCTAATCTCAAGCAGCTTGAGCAATAGAGCTCTTGTTGAAAATGACTGAAGTTGCCCTTTTAATACATGCCAATAATTTCTTTCCATGTAAAGCACTAAAACGTTTATCAGACACAATACAAATTGAAGCTGATTTGGACATAAAATTGTATTGTTAATGCTTAGTTTATTTCATAGTATTTCAGAGTATGACGAAGGATTATTGGACATCACAAAGCATTAGTAAAGTAAAAGTCACAATAATATCAATGTCAACTGATAGTATTGAATAAAATGCAGCAGTTTGAAGACATACATCATTGTAAAAATAACTTTGTGTCCCATCATTTGAGTGATGAGTAAAGTACTTGAACTAATAAAAGCTCTTGTGAACGCTGTCCTGAGGTTGTCAACAAAGACAACTTTGAAAAATGTTTATAGGGGCAAAAAGACGCACAAAGCGAACCTTTCTGAAATTCTCCCATTTACAAACAATTGCATTATTTATCGAAAATATGATTTCCCAAACAAAAACAGGAAAAAAAAAAAAATTACATTTCAGTATAATACCCTTTAAAGACTGTTTACTGTAAGTAGATCGTACATTGACTTTCCCTGTAGGGGAAGTTAATTCCTATGATATGATTACACTGGCAATATTATTATATCTATTGTGGATTCTTTTTTACATGGAACATGAACATACTGAACATTCTGAGCTCAGCCTACTTGCTGCCAAGGCTGAGTTACCTACCACAACGATGTGCTCTGAACTGTCAAACATCTAATGATGAAGCCAAAGCAAAAGACAGACTGGCCTAGTCTATGTCCACAGAGCTTGTGTAACAGCCCTGTTAGCTGACATCTTGAAAACTAGATGGTTTCAGGCTAACTGAAATACTTTTCAAACCAACAACCAACATGGAGGCAATATAACAACTTAAAGCCACCACATGCAACATTTAGGTAAAATTTCGACGTTTCCTATTCATTACACCTTTATGTAAATTGCCTAGAACTCACTAGACTTGATAAATGACATGTTCCGGAGTAAAACGAGCCCCTTCACGAGATTGTCCGACCCTCCTACAGGCAGATACCGCCTATGCAAGATCAGGGAGCGCGTCCCGGCTATCGTAAGTTTTGGTTAGCAAGCAAGCTAGGTCACGTGACTTAGCCAGAGTTTACTGTTTGAATTACAACGCGATTTGTGACTTCTCAGCGCATTCAACTGTCGATACATTTTGTTAGCGGCGATCACCATTGACTATGCAATTCTAAATGGAGGATTATTGGCAGAAACGCTTAATAACTGCTTTGTTTGGTTGTTAGCTTACTGGATGACGCCACCGGATCCTGCATAGGTTCTCTTTAAGTCCCCCTAACCACATTATAGTATCAATGAAGTGTGGGGCTACTTTGAGCCATTTTATGGTACATTTCACACCACATTTCTCTTTTAATGCCATAGTAATTATGACCGCCGCTAGCGTAGCAAGCGTAGCGGTCATATAATGATTGTCAAAGTTTTTTTTTTTTTTTTTTTTTTTCTCCCGTCATCTACTTCCTGAATTTTTGGTCAATGATTCCCGGGACACCGTAACACCGGGGCACATGAAACTTGGTGGGCATGTAGCCCCAGTAGACTTTTACGGAAAAATTTCGTTTGGTCCCCGGGGGCCACTCCATCTTTGCGCTGCGCCCCCCCGAAACCCAAAAAATGTAGTTTTTCCTAAAAAACTACCTGACCCGTGATATTGAGGATGATGAAATTTTTATGGAATGTTGGTCTCAAGAGCCCACATCAACTTAGCTCATAACCAGTCATTTGTGATTTGCCCCCCCATGGTAAAAAATTAAAATGCAATATTATACGGCTTTAATTGCCCCTATCTTTAGATCAGATGTTAGGAACTGCACCAAATTTAATCTGTATGATGAACCTGACATCCTGTGGGAATATGTCAAGTTTTGTGGAATTTCATCCATGGGGGGCTATAAAACAAATGAATTTATATGTACATTTAATGACTGTACAATTATAGACCTGTAGATGGTGCTATTAAGCGAAAGCGTTACTGGTTTGGGGTGATAGGCCTGTCAGTTCAGTTCAATAAGCTTTATTGGCATGAATGTAAAAAAAATACAATATTGCCAAAGCATTAATGTATAATAATGACAATAATAATGAGAATAACAATAGTAAGTAGTGACTAAATAAATAAAATGCAATTTAAACAAACATATGGAATAATAATAATAAAAAAAGATAAAATTAAGAAAAAGCACTAGTGGATATTTTGATGATGGTCATGTGGACTCTTCCCTTAAAATGTGGCAAGACTGTAAGTAGTCTGAGGCTATTTGAGTAAAAGTATCAACTTCCCCCAGGAGGAATGGTAGTTTCAGTTTATTTTCTAAGTCAATAAATCCAGGACTGATGTTTTCTATGGCAAGCCGTTCAGGAAAAAAACCTTGAATACCTTGAATATATTGAATGAAACTCCGAATATATTGGATCCTCCTGGGTCTGCAATAAAGAATTGAATTGAAAATTGAATTGAATGAAGTCCTGAATATATTGAATGAAACTCTGAATATATTGAATGAAGTCTTGAATATATTCAATGAAGTGCCGAATATATTGAATGAAACTCTGAATATATTGAATGAAACTTCGAATATATTGAATGAAGTCCCAAATATATTGAATGAAACTCTGAATATATTGAATGAAGTCCCGAATATATTGAATAAAGTCCCGAATATATTGAATGAAACTCCGAATTTATTGAATGAAACCCCGAATATATTGAATGATGTTCCGAATATATTGAATGAAACCCCGAATATATTGAATGAAGTCCCGAATATACTGAATGAAACTCCGAATATATTGAATGAAACTTGCCTCATCCGAGGTCAGTACCGGCGGCCATCTTATGTGTGTCACCAGTATGGAAATGCCCGTGACCAGTCAGTACCACTTGGGTGGAGTGAGTAAATGAGGCAAAAATATTGAATAATTTATAGTTTTATTAATAATTCCATTGATTGCAGCTGCAAGGTAAAATAGTTTAGTTAAGTCACAGTCAGTTATTTTGGCCGAGTAGTAATCCAGCCGCGTTACCACCACCAGTGAACAGCACAGGAAGCGGCCACGATCCCACTGAAGCTAGCTGCTACGCCAACCTTCAGTGGGATCGTCGCCACTTCTAGCTGCTTCAGTGGGATCGTCGCTGCTAGCTAGCTGCTACGCCAACCTTCAGTGGGATCGTCGCTGCTTCAGTGGGATCGTCGCTGCTAGCTAGCTGCTACGCCAACCTTCAGTGGGATCGTCGCCGCTTCCTGTGCTGTTCACTGGTGGTGGTAACGCGGCTGGATTAATTACTACTCGGACAAAATAACTGACTGTGACTGCGGCGGTCATATTTTGTACCGGCATGCGGTACATCTAGTTTTTAAGGTGTCTGAGTGAAGGGATTTCATTTCTGTCTACATCATCAGTTTTGTTTTGAAGGACTCCCCAAGCTCACTCTCTCCATCTGCCTGCATACTGCCTGATATTCATCTGCCCTGCTTCTCCATGATTGAGCTCTCTGCTTGAGCTTTTTGAGTTGTTTCTGAGCCTCTCTTTGGTCTTTGCTATCAATCCTGATCTTGCATGCTTCTTCAAGCTGATGTATAGCCCCCGTGTCATCCTTCCTATGGTGCATTAAGAAGTCTCCGTACTTGAAGTGACAATGCTGTTTCTCTGCGTCGCTCAGGGAAGGATCTGAAATCAGCTTGGTGTAAATCCCCTCAGCATCCTTCAGCTGCTGGTTTTCTCTGTAAACCTGCGCCAGGTACACATAGGCATACGTGTTTGATGGCTTCAGTTTTACAGCCTTCTGGAAATATTCAGTGGCTTTCTTGGTGGCAGCCTTAAGCTGAAGAGAACCATCTGGTATTCTCTCACTGCTTTTCATTTTCACTTTCATCTTCAGCATTTCCCCCAGGTAGCAGACACCCATGTGATGGTGGAGGAAAGAGGACTTGGGAGCTCTCTTCAAAGCTGTCTCAAAGATTTCTATTGCTTTGGCAGAGGAGTGCATCTTTCTGTAATATACACCGGCGTACCTGATAACATGGGGCACTTCTGGATACTCCTGAAGTGCCTGGTTTATCAGCTCTCTGCTCTTTGAACGCTCAGGTTGTTGGAGTTTCAGGGCCAGTAGGACCATCACCTCACCGTTAGTGGGGTCAAGTTCCAAAGCTTTCTGTAACTGGGGGGTTGCTATGCTCTTCTTTGGCCCGACTTCTCTGTCAAGCTCCTCCAAGCGGTAAAGAGCCATAGCATAACCTACGTTATTGTATGTACTGTCAGGTTTGTCTTCCAGAGCTTTCTTAAAGCACTCCGTGGCTCTTTGATAGAACTTAGCCCCAAATCTTATGAAGCTCCACCCTTTCTCTGCTTCCACAGCAATGTCTCTACCCTCACCTATGCTTCTCACCTTGCCCAGGTAAGTCTCCATGTCTTCCAGGTTACCCAGGTGATGGTACAGCCAGGCAAAGCTGGAGTAGGTGACCAGGAAGTCTGCCTCATCTCGTTTCTCCTCCTTCAGCACAGCCTCAGCTTTGGCCAGGTATTCAAGGGCCACGTCAGTATTCTTCTCCAAGTGACTCACAAAGGCCAGGATGTTGTAGTAAGTGGCGTGGTACCTGCGAGGACAGTATTTAACACGGTCCAGGAGTTTCTCTGGGATGCCCTGTAGGTCATTAATGTCGTCTTTGTTTATTCCCCATGTGAAGAGACACTCCAGATCCTTCAGTTTGTCATCACTAGGCACTCTGTTGGCACTTTGGAAGAATAGAGTACATGCACATACATAAAGTATGATGATTGCAGAACAGATATGCTTAGAGTTAGGCTACACATTGTACATTGTTCTTGTAGAGAATGTGGGAAAAACAAAATCAATATCTATTCACTTTTTATGTGCTGTCATTTTACAATTACATAACACTGCTCATGTCATTTTAATCAGTGTACTTTTTCTCTATATACTGTAGGTTATATATTAATGTACCATTTCTCTGTATAGGCTTTATAACCTATTCTAACTATACACATGAAGATGCTAATATAGGCTACAGTTTGCACAAATTAGACCTACCTCATTTTGACTTTTAGCTTGTGTTCAACTCAAACAGCTTCCTGCAGTGAATACACAGAGGTGTACTGAGCAGCTCACACCAGTCTCTGGGACAGGAAATGAAGCTCGCCCACGATTGTGCCACTTTAGCAAGACCACGCAGTGCAAGGGGGGATAGATATATGACCGATATGTCAATATTGCATATGCTTGACATTTTCATTTTGCTTTGAACATTCTTATCTTATCTTTTTATGTAAAAATAAATAAAAAGTGATCTAAAAGAATCTAACCACTTGAGATAATGGAAAGACGCTAACAACACACCAATCTCCCTAAAATGGGACATAGTATTATCCTGCTGGCTCTGGCAGAGCACTTGCTAAACAGGCTTCATGTTTCTCGCGAGCTCTGACATGAGCAGACATGTCATCGCAGCAGAGTCTCTGGTACCAGGGGTGCTGCTAGACATTTTGGGCCCTATGACAGAAAATAATTCTGGGCCCCCTCGAGCATTGATTTTAATATTAAAATTTTATCTAGGGCCCCCTGTCAATGCCAGGCCCTTACAACGACCACAATACCCTGTACCGACTCAAGCCCCTTTCTTTCCTGCACATTTTTACCAGGAAATGTAAAAGCAGAGCAAGGAGGTGCAATGTTTGTGTTAAGTTCCGCTCTATTTTTGCAAGGGGGGCAAGATCACATGTAAACCACTAACTAGCATCTTATCATGCAAGAAACATAATTGAGACTTAATTGGACACTTTTTAGGCACTTGTTGGAATTTGGAAACTTCTAGGTATTTTTTTTTCTTCCTTTTTTATTTTACAGGGTTGCTATTACAGAGTAATTACTGATACAACCAGTGTAACGATATGCATAGAATTGCACTACATAATGTATTATTGTGTACTACACTTACACTTTCCATTGTTACAGTGTAATATTAAGTGCTACTTTCTATAGGCTTAGTACTTTGCCAAAGTGCTAAATATAAGGCAGTCGCGTACATCTCACTTCTAAGCTCTTTAATACCATAGGTGCCCTCTCTGACCCCAATAGTGAATGGACTGTGATGGTAAAATCAGATTAAAACTGATGTGTGTAGTTGCAATTCTATGCTGGCCACTTGGGAGGAATATGGCAGTCTTTACTCATGATATGGCATGTAGGCCTACAGGAGGTGGTAAAAGTTATGGTTATGTTATATGTAAGCCACTTGGGATTTGCATTCAGTTTCTATAAATATTAGCCATAATGAAGTCACACATCAGTTGCCTGGTAATCAGAGTAGAAACTGATTGGTATCTGAAGAACTCACTAGCAAAACCCAGTTGAAATGAGTATTTTATTTAATAATGAGTCAAAGT
>JAODXP020002904.1:0-10001 GCA_027497455.2 Sardinella longiceps
GGGCTGGGCGATATTCCGGTATTACGACTACGATACGATATGTTTTTGATATCGGATTGTAATTAATAATATCGTCATATTGGTGTCATCTTAATGTTGGACCATTTTATCAAAATCCACTCGCTATTGTGTTTTGACCCGTCACTGCCGCAGCCAGAGCCAGTTCTCTCACGTTGCTCAACAGCGCCCCTTTCATAATGCACGTGCTGCCAAATTGCAATTGCACCCTTTCAGTTCAAACACGGCGGAGACCGTAGAAGAAGCAGAGCTTGCATCAAAGAAAAAGAACATTGTCTCGCTTATATTTCCGCCATTCTAACGTTTCAGTATGTCCTGTGTTTGTAGCCTATTAGCCTACTTGAAGTAGGAATACTGCTAACTCTTACACACAGGTGTATGCGTCTAGTCTGCTCTGTTGCTCCGAAGTTTAGTGTAACTCCGATGTCAGTGAAAACAAATATTTTACCGACGCAATCATAGACGTTAACTCGCATGTTCGATATTTAGGTTGTTAATTAGCTAGATGATTAATGTTGTCGCTTAGAAATCTCTTCTCTTGAACGGAATACCCCGCAAATATCAGTTTCAAAATTACAGCGCAAGTGAGAGAGGACGGTGAAACAGTTCGGAGCGCAACTGAGAGAGAGAATGTTTGTGAGCGTCATTATAGCAATAGCATTGGCTATAGATATGCAGACGCATATCTGAACGTACCTCTGTCTCTCTTATCTTCAAATCACTTCGTCACTGAGAGCTTTTTGCAGGGCAAAATGGCAATATGGCAAAATGCATTTTAAAGGTATGCTCATGCAATGTAGGTCTACTCATGTAGGCCTAGATCATAATGGCATATTTTCATTGAGCCTGTTTAAAATATAGGCCTAGTAGGCTATAATTTAAAGGGCCACCATCCAATTTTTTATTTATTTATTTATTTTTTTGTAAACTTGTGAACTAGGTACATAAAAGACAACATCTGTCTGGCACTACTTGAACATGTTAATGATTTCTGATAGCAAAAATTATATCAATATCATGCTACAACTATTATTTATTATTTTTATTTTTTTTTGAATTGGTATTCACCTCCACCAATCCATGTTGAACAGGACGAAAATTAAAATAAATAAATAAATGTTAAATGTTGCAGAGCTGTTGGCCCCTTTCACTCTTCGTCGTTAAAATATCGATATATATCGTATATCGCCCCTTGGCCCCAAAATATCGGGATATCAGTTTTGGCTCATATCGCCCAGCCTTAGGATAAAGTAGCTACTTCTGGAGCTCGGCAGAAGTAGCTTCTGGGGATGCGATGCCCCTCATCTGCCCAACTTTCCACCTGACCAACAGTAAGAGAGGGGACCAGCAATATATTTTCTGTCCGACATCTGTGAGAAATTATTATTTATAAAGCGCAGGGAGTTTTTCCTTGCCCCTGTTTCTCACGGATGCTTCCGTACTGTCTGTAAAGCGCTGCGAGAGCGCTCTACAAATAAAATTGAATTGAATTAAATTAACGTTTCGTCTGCATTTCCTCTGGTTTAACATCCAAGCCTCGTTTTCATTCGGAATATGGCGGCCAGGTGAAAAAGGTGAATTGTCCTAACTACGTATGCCACAGGGTAAGTTGGGTGGGGTCCCACAACATTGGCAACCACGTAAGCAGCTGAGGGCAAAGAGAATGGATAATTGCAAAAAAAAGAGAGAGATCCTGCGTTTGATCATCCTCGTCAAGTCGTCTCGGAGCTCAATTTGTCACGTGACTTTCCACTTCAAGCGTTTTATTATGCAAACTCGTTGGACGTGGAAAAGCACATGGCTACATTTAGGACACTTATTTGATACAAGTCCGTGTTCAACATTGGCCTCACTACAACACTAACTCCCACATCCATAGGTGGTTATATGGATGCAGTGTTAATATGAGTGATTGAAATAGGTATTTAACACTAACAGTCCAAACACAATGAAAACGGCAAGTGTCACAGGCCGCAGCGGGCTGCAGCCGTCTTGGATTCGTCATCGTTGCTCAGTCTAGTCTGAGCTGTACGAGGAAACAAGACGAGTTGGTGACGAAAAGGGGCGTGGTATGCGCCATTTCCTCGGGGCATGCGAGATCCTAGGTAAATAAAATGCACCAAGAGAAGTTGCCAGGCACTTTGCAGCTGAGAACAGTGAAAATTACCAATTGACTAATTAGGGGTGGTCTGTCAGGCTACAGGGGAAATACTCAATCTGTTGGCTGCAGCTGTCTAGTTACCTGGTGCACCCCCCATGAGAAACAACCCGTTCTGAACATCAGAGCTAAGCAAGTTAGCTTCGAAAAAGCTTAATATGGGACCTTTAATTGACTTGGAACAGTGAAGGCAGCTAAAACAGATATGATTTGTTGTACAAAATCCACTCTGCTGCTTTTTAAATCTCACCTTCATATCAACATTGGTAAATAAAAAATACATATCATGGTTCAAAAATGAATATTATGCTGCATTGGCTCACCCACAGAATGTTTAATGATAAGGCATAAAAAGATTCCAGTTATTCTCCAGTTTGCACAAAGCCGGAACATTGCATGCAGACAACCCAAGGATGATCACTGTGTGCATTTGAGAGAAATGTTTTATTTTTCATGATGCAATTCATGTACCAATTATCTTTTAATACATATGCAGTATACTAAGGTTAAAGAACATCAGATTTAAAATGTCATGATTACAGTACCTTCAAAGTCCTCAGAATTAAGGCGTAAAAGTTGGGTTTGAGATCCAGATAAATTGCCACGTTCACCCTTGAGCAATATTTCAATGTGTTTTAACCAAGATCAAAAGAAAACAAGACTTTTAGGGGGAAGGTGTCTTTCCTTCCGGTATAAAGTTTGTCCGAGTCACCATGACTATGAGGCTATTCATTTTGCACATTGCTCCAGAATGCATGTAGGCCTACCTGTTTTTACTTGAACGTAATTAAATACAACACACCATGTCTTAAATTAAGTTCTCAATGCATTTAAAGAGCACAAACAGGAAAATGATAGTAAACTTCTTTATTTTCTCCCATATAGTCAAGTACACAGAAAAAGATAACAGTTAAAAAAGAAAAAGTTTCAAGCACATTAAACAAGACAGAACACAAACTTAAATCAGGAGCCATGCTGTCCTTTTTTTTGACAAAATAAAGGCCAACAAAGATGCTGGAGTTGCAAAAGATACAAAGTAGCCTAGCCAAACATTCATTCAATTTTACCCATACGAAAAAGATTTACTGTATATGAAACGTACATTTTTCCTACATGTTGTATAAGAATCTTATATGTATTTTATAGGGGACTCACAGCATACAAAATCCATATAAAATGCACATGCTGTGAAACTTCATTGTACAATGTTTTTGTTATGTTGTATAAGAATCTTATATGGGGTTTATAGGGGACTCAGGCCACATGCAAAATCCATATAAAATCCATATAATGTGAAACTTATACAACTTTGCACCATGTAAGAATTGTATATGGCACGTCCTATGTGAAAAAGATTTATACTTTACAATGTTTTAGGCCTATATGTTGTATAAGAATCTCAGGGTGTGTAGGGCAGTCAAATAATTCACAAATTCACATAGTAAGAACATAGACGCCCGTGGCTCAGTGGCTAGAGCGTCAGACCATTACCCTGGGGGCCCGGGTTCGATTCCGACCTGAGGTCATTTCCCGAAACCACCCCATCGCTCTCTCTCCCACTTGGGTCCCGTCATCAATACTGCCCTATCTAATAAAAAGCCCAAATAATATTTAAAAAAAGAAAACATATGTGTTTTATATTATATTCTATATACATGGGAATGCCATGGTAGGTGTTGTTGCCAAGTTTTGTGTCAGACAGCTGTGGTCTAGTGGTTAGGGCTTAAGACTTGTAACTATAAGGTTGACAGTTTGATTCCCGTCCAATGCGTCATCTAAACTATCAGTAGGCTTACTCTCCAGCATGCAGCCCGCTATACTAGGTCAGTATAGGTAATTTCACTGCGTCTGCGGTGTCTCACCAATTCCATGTGGGTTAATTATATTCTTATCAAAATATAAAGCCTGCATATTTTTATATGAATATCATGTATGTTACATGTATGTTTCATACACAAACCTATTATGTAATTTGTATGTCTCATAGACTGAAACTTAATGTTCCTTATAATTTACTTATTCAAATCATATATAATGTGCGCTTCATTCATATATGACTTAAATGAGAAACGGGCCACTTTTGTAGTATGTGCCATATAAGATTTGGATAGTAATGTATGTTTCTGGCAGGAAAGGTTTTTATATGTTTTTTATATGACACTTCTTATAAATTTCATATAAATCTTTTTCGTATGGGTAAAGAAAAGAACATGTAGCCCCAAACAGTCTTCATCAGTGAGCGATTGCTCGGCTTGCGATTTTGCGCTATTCTGCTCCTGTTCGTTTGTGTCGAGGGAATTCTCCAATTTTGGATCAACCGTTTTAATGACTTCAATAATCCAGCCAAATTAGCCAGGGTCTCGATTTCGTCAGTAGCCTGGCGAATGCCAAACTAAAATCACAAGTGATATTTAGTCTGGGGACCTACCTATTGCATTTCTCGTAGCGGAAGCATCGTTTACAATTGTCCATAGGCGTTTATTGGGCGCTACGAATGTCTATCATAGCGTCTGTACATACCTCGGAGCCAATACCAGAGCCACCACGTGACGTAAAATGCAATCGAGGGCCGTACAAATCCCTTTTTGTTCTGCGATTGGATACCGAAAGTAAGACAGAAAAACGGCCATGGTCACCATGCAGGGGGTCAGGATTTGGCCGGTTAGCTTCGCCAATTAGCATTGCACTTCCTCGTCGCCATTTTCCAGAAATTACATCATATCCGACTCCATTTGCCATATGCTGATTGGTTAATGCTACACTTTCAGCTGATGTTAACGAGCTCCCTGTGCACAAACTTTTGTGGGCGTGCCCAGACTTGCCGTCTGTATCTCATCTCCATTAGGAACATAGGCTCTCATTGGCCTAATGAAATGGAGTCGGAAGTGAGCTCCATGAAACGCCATCTTGACAACTGAAAATTTTGTTCAATTTTGGATGAATTCACTAGCCTAGCATTCCACATTGGAATGAGTGGGAGGAGACTTAGTATGTTTCTCCAGGTTTATTAATACCAAGGAGGTTGTATATATAACTGGAGACAACGACTAAGTCCCGCCCTCCATAGAACTGAATGGCCGAGGCAAGGCTAGTAAATGCAGTGAATTGACAGTCAACGCCATTGTGAACACTAGAGGTAACAGACCAGGCCATGCCCATGCTGCCCATGCGCAAAGTTCCAAAGTTGGAAATGACGCATGGACTCACGTTAAATCTCTTTACAAAAACAGTAGTCCTTCAGTCCAGACGGTGGTGATAATGCACCTAGTTTGTTTGAAATACAACACGAGGAAGAAAGTTCTGTCGAGAATGTGCCTGAAGTTTTATAGCATTCATGACAGTACACTTTTTTTAACAAGCTCCTCAAGAAATAAGCAAAGAGTAACCAGAGATCATGAAATATTGCTTTTACTCTCCCCGGAGAAATAACATTTCGCATGTAACCGCCCACCAACTTGTAAGTGCATGAGTGCTCGTGCCCAGCATGACTCTCGTGCATGCGCTGGCATGGTTCGGATTGTGACTCCATACGTAAATATGGCGATGCTAAAGTGCTGCCGCTAATCTGCGCGTTCTTGACCCCCTGATTAATACCTCCATGTCACCATGCTCCTCTGCAGAGTGAAATGAAATAAGCACGCAAAGGAGTATGGGAATTCCCCAGGCTATTTCGTCAGAGGAAATCCTCTGACAAAATCTTGGGTGTCTAACACAGACCCTGACAAATTCACGTCAATGAAAGTCAAAATGCCCGAATTTAAGTGTGAAAATACGGTCTTGGCCATCCACTGCGACAACCAAGGTAGTAACTTTGCACATGAGAGGTAGATTTCTGCAACATTTTACAATTACCACAACGGGAAAGGGGTTTTCAGACAGACACCGACTGATTGGCTTGGCAGCGGGAGCACCGCAGCCAGTGTTGGGAAAGTTCACTTTTAAAATGAACTAGTTCAGTTTATAGTTCACAAATTTTAAAATGAACTAGTTCAGTTAGTTTGATGAGGAAGATGTAGGCCGTCTATTCAGGTAGGCTTCAGTATCTATCTGCATAAATATTAGGCCTACTTGGGAACTCTCTCTCTCCGTTGCAACTCGGACAACTGTTTCTGTCTCCGTTGCGTCCGTCTCACCGCCTCTCACTTGAGCTAACGAAATTATTCCAGTCCAAAAGACTTTATTTCTCTCGACTCGCGGGAGATTTTAGCCTATAGGCTATTATTTGCGGGTGTCCATGAGCCTCTACAGAAATACGGTAGACTTTATTTTATTAGTTTAACGCTGAACAAACAATTTAGTGATCAAACAACTTTGTTGCTGCCATTGCAAGATTGAAATCTACTATGTCTGTCTGCAATACCGCTCTCGGCCTGTACGCACCTTCGGCATAGATAGACACTAGTAGAGAGGACGCGCAGCAATTGACTGGTTTGGCAACCCTGGATACAGGGCTGGTAACAGTGTGATTTCGCCTAGAAGTCTGGAAATCTGGCACCTTATTGAACGAGAATATAGTGAACGTACCGTTCACAGACACTAGAATGAACGCGTTCACAGTGTCATTCATCAAGCAATAATACCTTCGTTCAGTTCAAGTTCACCAAAATTATGAACTAGTTCGTGAACTTTCGTTCAATGAACGCGTTCAGGCACAACACTGACCGCAGCCTCTTCCCAATCTGTACGGCACTCACGGATCCCCGCAGCATCGGCCTCGGCCTTAACCCCTCCACCAACTCACCGAGGTCAGCTGGCTCTCCCACCCCTGGAATTTGTTGAGCCTCGACAAACTTTTACAGCTGTCGCCATATCTAGCCTTTAAGCCTACTAAAAAAAATGCTGGGTTAAATTCTAACCCAAATTTTGGGTTGCAGCAATTTTACCTTTTATTGGCTCAGTTTAACTCTATTTGGGTTGGTTTTTTTTGACCCAGCCTTTGGGTTGGTAGTTTTGAACTGTGTCTCCAAGGGATACACAGATTCTACCCACTGCCTGGGTCAATTTAACCAGTGCATTGGGTTAACTCAGATTTTCAAATTTCCTTGAGCATCTCAGAAGTTTAACTGACATATTACAACATCGAAAAGAATAATAGTATATTTTTATGAATGCCTATTTTAAAGACAATTTGTGTAACTTTGCTACGAATTTTTTTCACCGCGTAGGCTACAATTTGACACTCAACTTCCTGTCTTCCTGCAAAACTTTAGATAGGCTGTGCTGCTGAATGGAAAAGTTTGGGGTTTTTTTTCTTTCTTCCAACGGTCTCTCCCTGGGTGAAGAGTGAAGAAGACGAAACTTGGTGACTGTATAACAAGAGAAGGTAATGTGATTTTTCTGATGTCTAAGCAATGTTTATTTAATTTTTAACTCAGGGGTTTCAAACTCAAATCAAATCAGCTGGGGGCCACTACGGTCAACATTATCTTTTTTTGTGATTAACATTTTTTATTAAAACACAAACCAACATACGGTACAGTACAACACAGTATATATCTCATGCCAAAAAAAGAAAGAAAAACAATAGTGATAATAATTCAATTCAATTCAATTCAATTCAATTTTATTTGTATAGCGCACAAATACAGTACATTGTCTCACGGCGCTTTACAGACAGTACGGGAAGCATCCATGAGAATCAGGGGCAAGGAAAAACTCCTCGCTTTGTAAATAATTTGTTATGTAGGAAGAAACCTTGGGCAGATCCACGCCTCATGGACTCAGCCTACCTGCCTGGGGCCTAATAAAGTATCCGTAAAGTCTGATGCATAGATTGACCATGGTTAACACAAAACAGTATGAGTACTGAATGTAGTCAGAGATGATATACACATAGTTTGTGTGACAGTCAGGGCCAAGGGATGGAGTCAGTAGTTGGAGTGTGGGATTAGTCAGTAATTGGAGTGGGATCAGAGTTCATTGGGTGTTGGTCGCCATCTAAGTAGTGGTCATCAGGGGGCCATCAGGCTAGTTCCATCAGGGCCTCAGAGAAAAGGGGAGGATGGTCCTGGTGTGTGGCTCCGGGGGGTTGGTCAGCATCCGTAGTGGGGTAGGGTTGGTGGCAGGGAGGTTCATCACTCAGCCAGTGCGTCGGGGCAGAGGAGGCAAGAGAGACAAAAGAAACAGAAACAAGAGGGTTAGGCCAATCTAGGAGGATATCACTTCATGATATGTGTCATATAATCTAGCTAGAGTGTGGAGAGGGAGAGAGAGAGAGGAGAAAGAGGGTTGTACAGGATGGCAAGTGTGCAGAAGGTGGCAGCACTAGGCTATCGCAGCATAACTAAGGTATGGTACATGGCATCTCACCAACCCAGAAGGGGGTGGTCAGTGGCCGCCTTGGAAAATCAGCAGAGGTAGCCCTCCCAGGAAGGCCCAAGAGGAGTGGTGATATGTCATGGCCCACTCCTAATTATAGGAAATGTCAAAAGGAAGGTTTTAAGTCTCGACTTAAAGGTATTGAGAGTGTCCGCTTCGCGAATGTAGGGAGGAATAGAATTCCATAGAAGAGGTGCTCGATAGGCAAAAGCTCTTCCCCCAATTGTAGTTTTAGATATGGTCACTTTTTCAAGGAGGCCAGCATTTTGAGATCTCAGAGGTCTTGCTGGATGGTATGGAACAAGTAAATCTGTAATATACGCAGGAGCTAAGCCATTAAGTGCCTTATACGTCATGAGAAGGATTTTGAAGTCAATTCGACTTTTGACAGGAAGCCAGTGTAGAGATGCTAGAATGGGAGAAATATGTTCATATTTCTTAGTTCTAGTGATTGTTCTAGCTGCTGCATTTTGGATTAGCTGTAGACTTTTAATGCAGGTGTTACTGCACCCTGAGAACAGAGCATTGCAGTAGTCGAGTCTGGAGGTAACAAATGCATGTATAAGTTTTTCAGCATCCTCAAAGGACAGGAACTTCCTAACCTTAGCAATGTTTCTAAGGTGAAAAAATGATGTTTTAGAAATGTGCTTTACATGGCTATTCAAGGAGAGGCCATGATCAATAATTACCCCCAGATTTTTCACTTGTGAGCTAAATGAGAGTGTAGGACTGCTAAGTGAGCTATGATGGTGAAGCGAGGTGTCCTTCAGTTGTTTAGAGGCAATCATCATAACTTCAGTTTTATCTGAGTTCAAGCATAAGAAATTTTTTGACATCCAAACTTTAATGTCTTCAAGACAGGCATTGAGTTTGGTTGTTGGAGTGCAGTCGCTAGGCTTCATAGAGAGATAAAGCTGTGTATCATCTGCGTATGAGTGAAATGCAATGCCATGTTTCCTAATGATTTCACCCAGAGGTAGCATATAGAGAGAGAATAGTAAGGGGCCCAGTACTGAGCCTTGCGGAACGCCATATTTAACTTTAGCATGATAAGATGAGACGTTGTGGGCATGTACAAATTGGTATCGATCAGTGAGGTAGGATTTGAACCAAGCTAATGCTGAATTTCTAATGCCTATCGTATGTTCGAGTCTGTGTAATAATACATTTTGATGATGAAATAAAAATAAATAGAAGTGAATGTATTCGCAATATTCGACCATAACAAAAAGTTGCAAGAAAAGTAAACCATAGGACACAAAAATAAATGTGTATAGTTTATATATACCAGAAAAAAAGAAGAAAAAAAAAAGGGGGGGGGGGGGGGGTTCTGACGTTAAACAATAAAATCACATCCTCAGAAGGTCTTGGATGGATAGGCTAATATCTGACCAAGCCTGAATAGTTTTGGGTTATTGAGGCGTGCAGTTGTGCACTCCAAGGCTGCAACATACTGGTAGGCCGTTAGCCAGTACTGTTTCAAAGGTAAATTAGGGTAGAACCAGAG
>JAODXP020002905.1:0-10582 GCA_027497455.2 Sardinella longiceps
TTGTTGGGGCTAAGTGTTTTCCAAACCTAATTTTAGTTGAACTCTGCGTTGTGTTTTCCCTTTGTGAATGAAACTTGAAGTTGATAACAAGAAGGCTTGACAGGCGGATCGGAGGATCAAAGATACAATTTATTGTAGATGGTAGTACAGGCAAAGACTAAGCCTAGTCTAAGTGTCTAAGTATCAATCAAAGCTAGGAGACATACACGGCATGTGTCTGTCTCGGTTGCTGGCAAATCCTCGTCTCCGAGTGTCACACATGAATCACAATTCATATAGTAAGACAATCATAGTTCTGGTTTCAAGCAGGTGTCCTGGCAGTCATTACACATGGCACACAGAGTCCTGCAGGTGGCAAACAGGAACCGGCAAGGTCAAATGGCAAGACTCAACATTAGGCCCAAGTTGGCAGTTACGGCCTTGTGTAAGGAAAGCCATGGACACACAACTAGAACACCAGACAGAGACACACAGGTGGAAATAAGAATAATGTGAAGAGGCGATACCCCTAAAATCTAACAGTCCCCCCTCTTGATCATACAAAACATCAGTTTTTAGGATCAAATAAAAGCAAGAAGTTTTGGAGTATCACCGAAATGAACGAAAGAAAAAAAAAGAAAAGGAAAAAACAAAATAAACCCATAACAATGATTGACCCCAACATTCATGTAACATCCCAGTAATCAAACATAACCACATACCCACCCATAAACAATGAAACAATACATCCATAAAAAATCTGTAAAATCACTGTAATAATCATCAATAGTGAAAGGGCAAAAATAAATGTAAACAAGTATACTTGACATATATCTGGAGCCAGACATAGTTAACTTGAAAAAAACAACTGATTATGTTACTCAAATTCATCTCAATAATAAGAATAAAAATAAAAAATAAAAATCAGGAGAACACTAAGTAAGAACAGTGACCAACCAAATCAACTTTATTATGCCACTACTCAGACCCAGAGACCCTGTTACAAAAGAAAAAAAACTCAAACCAAAGTAGTAGCCTGACCTTGTTGATGAATGAAAGGTGGGGGGCACGACGGACACGTCGAACACGGGGGAAACAGGGAATGTCAATGAAACGCTGGCACAAGCAAAACCAATCCTGATCATAACGTACAACACAATTACTGGGAAAAGCAGGGCAGTGCAAATTTCGAAAATTTGGGCAAACAAGGGTCCTCCCCAATCACTCAAAGAATCATGCAAAGACCAATTGTCATCACCCTCAATGGAAGACCTAAGTTTAGCAACGTTGGAATAAATGTCTTTGACATAGCTAGACACATTGGCTGATGAATCAGGGACATAAGTACAACATTGTTGAGAAGTCTCCTCTCGTATAAGAGCACATGCCCCACCCTGATGAGCCAAAAGATAATCTAGGCACAACCTGTGTTGAAAAACCATCTGTCTAATACCATACAACTCCTGACTCATATCCCTCATACCTTTGATAGAATCATTAGCAACCACATCGACAATATGAGCTAAAGACCTGATCTCACCTAAAGCCACAGTCATTCCATAAGCAGGGACAAGGGAAGCAAAGAATTTCTGAGTAGGGGTAGCTCTCTTTGTTCTATGTACAATTTTGTTTTGCACTTGAGCAGTAGTCAACACTTTAACAGCAGGCAACACATAAGCTAAATAACAGGAACCACTCCAAGCAGGGGGTAAAAAAGGATAAGCAGTGGAACCACACACAAACATTGTACCATTAGGGGCAGGCATTCCATCAGTAGTGATATTCTGTCCATTCTTAACTAAAGGGGGTAAAGGAACATGCAAAACAGTGTGAGGCACTGCCACTGACACAGATTCCTGACCAACAGTGACATAGTGGGAACACTTACTCTCTCCTACCTCCAAACCTTTTCCCGCATTTCTCCAGCAAATCACTCCACGTGGCACATAGAACAATTCAATTTTGGAAGGGGTAGAATTAGTCAAAGGGACAGTGTAAAAAGGGGACTTGGCAGAAGCATTGTAAAAGTGTTCAAAAGCCTGATAGTGTTCAATGGTAGTGAATGGGATCGCAATATAGGGGTACACATGAGAAGAAGATGGCATTAACCCACAAACCCAACATGATTCTAAACCCTTAGCACGTGCATAACCATGAGCTGTCTTGAGGAAAGCATTATCTTTATGGACGTTATCATGTTTGTCAAACTCAGTATAAACCCCTAAGGAGAAGTAACACAACATGTACACCATCAACATCTTGACACTTTCAGCGCAGGAAAACATTGTAGAACAGAATTGTAGATCCAGGGGTTGAAGACACAGATGACTGGAAACAGCTCAGTCCCAAACAGCAAATCTTCTCACAACTTGAATCTCCAGTACATGAAATGTAAAAGAAAAGAGCAGTATCAATGACAGAGATTGAGACTAATAGTGTATGAAATAGTGATTATTTAAAAATAGAATAAGTGTAATATTGAAGACATTCATCACATAACAGTAAAACATTAAATCATTATCATTTTCAAAATATGCAGTCAAGCACTTGATTAGAACAAATTAACCTTTTTTTTTTTTTTTTTACATGAGTTGTGTCAAAGAGAGTACATGACTAAACCCGACCATGTCAAACAAGTTCGAAATAGGAAGAAAACTAACCTACTGAGGCCTGACAATCTTTTAAAAATATTACCTCCCGTGAAAATAAAAAACCCGTAGATAAAAGAAAGTCTTCCGTTCCTCTTCCCTCCCTACTCTACACCTCACTCTTAAAAAAAAGATCGGCGGAAAATCAGATAAAGCACGAAATCTTGTTTGACCGATAGTTCAAGGGGGTTTAAAAACAGGTGGATCAACCAATTTCACATGTGAAGCATGTATCCATTTGTCTTTCTTAGCAACCCTAACAGCAGACCGAGTAACCATCAAAATCTGATAAGGACCTTCATACTTCTCTTCGAGAGTCATGCGTTGAGGTTTATGCACCATCACCCATTGACCAGGGACCAAAGAATGACCACCGTCTGGAGGCTCTTGCCATGCCGCTTTGACTTGCTTGGCAGCCGTCTGGACAGCGTCAGTCAACTGATTGCAATATTCAAGCAATGCGTCCGAGACCAGATGTACATCGGCCTTACGCCAGTCAATTGTTCCAGGCAGACTGCAAAAACGTCCAAACACAATCTCATAAGGTGACAGTCCCACCTCTTTGTTGTGAGTGACCCTCATGCTGCACAAGACAATAGGAAGAGCATCCACCCATGAAAAACCTTCCTGATGTTTCTTCGCCAGACGTTCTTTCAGCGTACGATTAGCTCTCTCCACCTGACCAGCAGATTCAGGATGATAAGGACAGTGTAGAGCCCAATCAATCTCCAACATCCGACTGACCTCCGCACAAACAGCTCCCGTGAAATGTGTTCCATTGTCAGAATAGATTTGGTCTGGCAAACCATAACGAGGAATGAAGTCACGGACCAGCGACTTAGCTGTATGTGTTGCTGTCCCTTTCTTGCAAGGATAGGCTTCAATCCATCTTGAGAACTTGTCCACCACAACCAAAACATCTCTGTATCCTTTACACGGGGGAAGTGTGATGTAATCCACTTGTAAATGTCGAAAAGGACCAGGAGGAGCAGGCGATTTCAACATAGGCATCTTCACCTTCCTGTCATTGTTGTTTTTCATGCAGGTGACACATCTTCGAACCACGTCTTTAGCTACTGCTCCGAACTTAGGCGACCACCAAACTTGCGCAAACCGATGCTTCATTTTGTCCACCCCTACATGTCCTAGGGAATGAATTTGTGTCGCCAGATAAGGAAGCAGACTGTTAGGCGCAACTGTCCGATTTCCGTATCTCCAGAGATCATCGTGAGCTTTGCAAGCATTTTCAATCCATGTCCATTGTTCTTCCCGACTTGCAGCTTTTTGCATTTCCTGTATGCTACTCAGTCTCTCTTTGAGTTCCTCTCTCGGTAACTCCTCTTTTGCTTTCACAGATCTCTTCGTCACTCTCATGCATTTCTCAATCCGTTTTCCAGAAACATTGTCGTCAACTTTAAGTCCGTCCGTATCATTTTCATCTTGTATCAAAACAGTATCCAAAGAATCATTTCCATTTTCCGTTTCAGTTTCCCTCACTCCTTTCCTTGCTGCAGATTTTGAAGCAGAATCCGCAAGTGAATTTCCTCTAGATTCTGGAGTATTCAATTTCCCATGTGCTTTAACTTTCACAACAGCGAGTTGTCTTGGTAATCTCATTGCATCCAACAAATCAGCAACAAACTGACCATTTTTAATCGGTGTTCCTTTTGCGGTGACAAAACCCCTTTGCTTCCACAGGAGACCAAAGTCCATCACAACTCCCAGTGCATAGCGTGAATCACAATAAACCGTAGCAGACTTTCCCTCTGCAATCTTCAATGCTTCAGTGAGCGCTTGCAATTCAGCTTGTTGTGCTGATGTACCAGGTGTCATGGAACCGGAGGCTAAAACTTCAAACTCAGTGGTCACGGCCCACCCAGCTCCACGGATTCCATCTTCAACCAATGATGACCCATCAGTGAAGAGAACAAGGTCTGGATTCTCCAGCGGATCTTCTTGAACCGGGTGTTCTTGATTCATAAGGTCCACCAAATCTTCACACTGATGATCTCCATCTTCTCCGGGCATTTCATTGGGAATGAGAAGTGTAGAAGGATTCGAAACAGTACCTCTCTGAATGGTGATATTTGGGGACTCAATCACGGCTTGCCAATTGCCCCAGCGGCTGTCAGACACGCTAGGAGCCCTCCGTCCAGCCATCAAGGTGTTAACAGAATGTGGGCACTTAACATACAGCTGTTGATCCAAGACTATCGGCCTCACAAGCTGAATGGCCAGATACACGGCTTGTACCGCCCTCAGACATGGCCCAAAGCCCAAAGCTGTAGCATCAAGCTTAGCAGAGTAGTAACCCACCGGTCTGTAAAGTCCACCATGCTCTTGTGACAGCACTGCCGTCATGAAACCTCGCATTTCGTTGACAAACATTGTGAAAGGTCTCGCGACATTAGGAATGCCCAGTGCTGGAGCTTCACAGAGAGTCCTTTTCAAATCCTCAAACGCTTTCCTGTGTATTTCTTCAAACTGAATCCGATCCTTTGAGTCTGGTCGTCCTTTAAGCAAATCATTCAGGGGTTGTGCAATTTCAGAGTAATTCTCCACCCAACTACGGTTGTAGTTACAGATGCCCAAGAATGAACGAAGTTCTTTCACTGTTCGGGGCTCTGCAGTATGACGGATGGCAGCTGTTCGATCGTGGGTAATTTCACGTTTGCCTTGGGAAATCTTTTGTCCTAGATATATGACCTCAGTCTGCGACATTTGGGCTTTTTCGTAGCTCATCCGATGTCCTTTGGAATACAAGTAATCCAGCAAAGCCAAGACATCCCTATCATGAGCCTCCTCTGTCTCTGAACCAATCAAGATGTCATCCAAGTAGGTAAGTACCACACTCTCCAACTTAGGAGCTTCAGGGAGTCTCAAATGACCTTGGATTGCCCTTGAGTAGATGGTAGCTGAGCTATGTAGACCCTGTGGCAACCTCCTCAGACCATATTGACAACCGTCAAAGCAGAATGCTAACCAGTCTTGAAACTCTGGAGACAACGGGACACTCCAATAAGCATTGGCAGCATCCAGCACTGTAAAGTACTTGTGCTCCGGCTTCAGCACCTGAAAGATCTGATTCACATCAGACACCAAAGGGTAGATTTGATCTATCATCGTGTTAGCCACTCTGTAGTCAATCGTCAGTCGCCAAGTTCCATTTTTCTTTAAAACCGGCCAACAAGGGGAACTGCTGGGAGAAGCTGTTTTAAAGATAATCCCCCGTTCCTCAAGATCTTTCACAACAGGCCTTAAGCCTTCAATTGCAGCGCGGTTCAAAGGATATTGTTTCGTGAGAGGTGGTCTTCGCCCTGTCAGTTTCACAGGTTCCATGTCTAGCAAGCCACAATCATTCTTGTCTTTAGCCCAAATAGGATGATCTTTGAGGGATTCTTTTTGCAATCGTCTGATGTTCCAAGAGACCTCTCCATCTTTGAACTCGAGGGAGGCATTGAGTGACAATAACACATCCATTCCAAGCAAAGCTTCCTGGATGTCATCTCCCGTCCACAAACTACACTTCACACTGGTGACACCAATGTTCAAAGAAAGTTCGGCTGTACGTAGCAAAGAGAATTTCTCCCCTCCAGGGCCACGAGCTGTTCTAGAATGGGCAGACATAGGCAGGTCAAATTTCTTAACAAAACGAGAAGGAATAATCGTGAGTTCGGCACCAGTATCAATCAGAAATTCAATTTCGTGTTGGTCTTCCAATGTAGCAGTAACATAAAGAGTGTTATTCGCTTGCCGTACTGCAGCAGCAATCGCACGGAGTGAGGGGTCCTCTAGTTTCCCGGGACCGCAGCCAAGAGTTTTTCGAGTTGTTTTGTGTCTAATTTTTGGAACTGCTTAAGCATCTCTTTCTTATCTTCAGTAGCTCCATCCTGACTAAGATCAAAAGAAACCTTTTTCGCAGGCTGAAACCTACGTTGCTTACACTCTCTTTTCCAATGTCCTGTCTGGCCACACCGGTGACAAGGACCATCGAATTGCGGCTTAGTCCAAGTCTGTTGTCCCTGACCAGACCGTCCTGTCTTGTCAGCATTCACATTTCTTACCCTAACTTCCATGTCCCGCTCAGCTCGAGTGGCAGAATCAACCAACTGCTGAAAATCAACCTGATTACCTTCCCAATCAGGCTGCAACATTCGAACTGCTTTACGAATATCAGGGAGCATGCCACTGAGAAGCTGACTTTTCAAAGGCAAATCGTTGGATGCCACAATAGTATCAGAATCTAACTCATGATAACCAGAGTTAATCAAGAAAACGTCGATGAAACGATTGGTGTACTCATCAACTGCTTCGTCTTCTTTCTGCATGCAACTGGAAATCTTTGACCAATTCACGGTGACTTTAGAATTTTGCCGACACCATTTTCGAATTTCCTCCCAGGCCTCATCCAAGAGGATCCCATGATCACCTAACCCAACCTCGACTTTAGCTTTAAGAAGAGCTCTCTCTCTCTCATTCAGATGTTTATGGAGAATCATTAAGCCATCATATGGATGCAAGTCTCTCATCCATTTCAAGTCTTTCAACTTCATCCAAGTATCCAAACCCCCATGACGAGGATGTTGTAAAGTGTCCGCCCATTTTTCCACGTCTTTCGCAGACGCAGGTTGGTAGATTACCGTACGTCCAGCAGGACCGTCGATGGTTCGTAAGGGACACAACTTCACCTCTTCTGACTCACTCTCTGATTCTTCAGTAGCCATGGCCACAGCTATGGCATTTTGTTGTTCCAGCAGAGAAGAAAGCCTCTCTTTCTTTGGATTAAGAGCAGCCACTGCAGCTTTAGCGGCAGCCTCAGCAACAGCTTGGACGGCAGCATTAGTAGCAGCTTCTGTAGCACTATCACTCATCTTAACTTCAGCCTGAGCCGTAGGGGAGGCCCAGAAGAAGGAACAGCAGCAGCCGCTGCTGTAGATGACACAGAGGGCACTGAAGGCACCTCATGATGGACAACATTCGCATTTGATGGGCCTGCACCACTAGGGGGCAGTAAAGGCTGAACAACTGGTTGATGTTGGGGGGCCACCATAACACCTGGGGATGGCACAAAGTGGCAAGCTGGAACTGACGCAAACTCCCCTGGATGCCTTACAGCCACTGATGAAGTCGGGGGAGCAAGGACAGCCATTCCAGTTGGAGCTGGCATTAAATGCAAAGCGGGGATTCCAGGCACTTGCATCAATGATGGAGGACAATGAGGGCCATAAGTGTTATATGGAACACCAGGAGCAGGCACCTGCATTGACTCAGAAGGCCTATGAATGGTCGTCATTTCAGTGTATTGTGGTGGTGACAAATGTTGTTTGGGATGAAAAGGTGTACTATGGCCAATATGCATGCTCAATTTCTTGTAATTGCCTGTAAAGCTTTCACTTGATGCAGAATTGCCATTATTTGTTGAAGTGCATTCCCCTCCTCCACCACCAGAGGCTCCCAGCCCATCCAGCTTAGGGTAAATCCCCTTCCTCACTGTAGGCGGGTTTCCTCCTGACTCGTCATTCAAGAATCTCTCGAGCCCGCCCACTTCTGCTCCGAGAGGTGAACCAGGGCTCATTTCACCTTTGGGTGGCAAAAGCAGAAAACCTCTCTCTTTCAGAATCTTTCTCACCTCCTCAAGTTGAGTTTGAACAGCATCGCATTTCTTAATCTGAGCTGAAACCTCTTTCACCAACTCCTCATTTCTGTCTTTCTCAACTTTCACTTTATCATGACAGGCTTTGCGATAAGAATACAAATACGCACGTTTAAATTGACCACCCAATAACAAAGCAATTGCCTCTTTGTGTGACCTCGCTTGAGTCCAATACTCAAACACTTCTCTCACCTTATCCTCAGGCCATTGTTTTTTGTGATCAGGAGTGAAATTAAAGTCACGTATCAATTTCTCCTCAACCTTACGCAAGTCATGCTTTCGCGCAAACCACTGGGACACTGCATCATGCATGGAGAACACCTCCAAATGCTTCACAGAATCCTCAAGATCCTGTTCATCATCACCATCGCCTAAATTCCAAACCTCGGGTGTTTGCAAACTTTTACTGGCATTGGAAGAATTTGGAGTTTTATCATCAGGGGGAATGACAACCACGGATGCCGATGCCATGTCCACAGTATCTTGTACCTCAGAGGATGAATGTTTATTCTTTTTTCCTCTTCTCCTTAACTTTGGAAATTTGGGCGCCAGCGTGAGAAATATTCAATACACTCAATCCAAACAATCAATAATGTCTTAAAAACTGTATTAACAATTTCTAGAGCGTGATATGATGACAACCCCTTTCTCCAAAAGATGAAGAAAACCACACTCCTGTGCCCAATTAGGCCGAAAAGAAAAACCAAACAGAACACAGCTTCTCTGCAAGGAGGAAAACTTGCAGTCTGTTCCCAAAATAAAGATAACGGGTGTTACACACGGGCAGCTATTTTTCTCTCTCCCAGAGAAATCAAACTCGGATTGCAAACTATACTGCCTCTTCTAAAAAGATGAGAATGGACATTCACACCTTTTAACATAGATGAAAATTGCAATCTCAACCGACTACCACACAAACCCTGTGCTTTAAAAATTAGTGACAATTCATCACACTACACATCACTTTCCTCCTGATGACCACTCTTATCGTCTGCTCAGAGCCCTAAAACTCTAGCTCCTTAGATAAAGTGTGCACCGCATGTAGGTTGATGGACAACAGTAATTTTTCATGGCACAAAGGCTACCAGACGCAACATAAACCTATTGGTGTTAAAGTAAGGTCTTCTGACCGTAGGTAGTGCAATCGTGGGTTTTAATGTTAGACCAGCTAAACACAAAACAATCCCTGGAACAACTAGGCCTTATGTTAATTCCAAAGCAACCACAACCAGCTACTATATGTCAGTGAGCCTACTTTACCCAACAACCTGTGATTCAATCACCCTGACCCCCGCTAAGGAGTCCCTGAGCTCAAACCTACGCCGAAGCGAAACCAAAACGCGTTATACAAACAAAACAAACAGTTGGACACAAAGTACACAGTGATCTTATACCTTAATGATTATATATTGCTAATAATCACAGATATAGGTTCTTACTTTGTCAAGCTCTTAATGACACAACTTCATTTATCATTACTTTAGTGATAAATTTTAAATAATCCTCCCACGGCCCTTTTCTTAGAAAAGTGAGAAAGACAGTCACCTTGTAATCAATTGTTCTGACAAGAGAAGTTGATCAGGCCCCTCTTGGTCAGCTGCACGTCTGCTTCACGTCTGCTTCGGTGTTCAAGTACAGATGTCACCTCTTGACCTCGCAGACCGTTCTTGCAGAGTCTCAGCAAAATGCTTCTTTCTTCGTCTCAGCGTTTGTATGGCGTGACGCTTTAGAGAACTTAGTGATCTTCTTTTCCCACTCTTTAAGACGGGATCACGGCACCAAATGTTGGGGCTAAGTGTTTTCCAAACCTAATTTTAGTTGAACTCTGCGTTGTGTTTTCCCTTTGTGAATGAAACTTGAAGTTGATAACAAGAAGGCTTGACAGGCGGATCGGAGGATCAAAGATACAATTTATTGTAGATGGTAGTACAGGCAAAGACTAAGCCTAGTCTAAGTGTCTAAGTATCAATCAAAGCTAGGAGACATACACGGCATGTGTCTGTCTCGGTTGCTGGCAAATCCTCGTCTCCGAGTGTCACACATGAATCACAATTCATATAGTAAGACAATCATAGTTCTGGTTTCAAGCAGGTGTCCTGGCAGTCATTACACATGGCACACAGAGTTCTTGCAGGTGGCAAACAGGAACCGGCAAGGTCAAATGGCAAGACTCAACATTAGGCCCAAGTTGGCAGTTACGGCCTTGTGTAAGGAAAGCCATGGACACACAACTAGAACACCAGACAGAGACACACAGGTGGAAATAAGAATAATGTGAAGAGGCGATACCCCTAAAATCTAA
>JAODXP020002906.1:0-10263 GCA_027497455.2 Sardinella longiceps
ATTGATTGATGCCTGGCGGTTTTTCAACCCAGATTTAATTGACTTTACTTGGTCTAACAAAAATTTGACCCTGAGATCTATCTATTTTTAATTTCTAGTAATGCTCTTCATCTAATTCAAAATGTTTCACACTCATTTGCGCCATTGTCTGACCATAAACAGATGTTCTTAAAACTAGGTGACCAACAGAAATCCTCTTCGCTTCGAGGTTATTGGAAGATGAATGGTTTATTGAAAGATAAGCTCTTTAATGACAATATTAAGAATCTTATGACGGAACTGTTTTCTTGCCCTGATAAAGATTGTATAACAAAATGGGAATTCTTTAAATATAAGACAAGGTGTATTGCTATTGAAAGGTGTAAAACATTGAAGGCCAACAGCAATCAATATGAAACCAAGTTAGCGGAAAGAATCAATGAGTTACGAGTCTAGGCATTCGGTAGATTGACCCCAGACATTACCTTACTATCCTTCCCGGGTATGATGCCTGCTTTCTAAATCTCTTATTGCTGCAGGTGGTATACCCAGCTTCAACCAAAAGCATAGCTCTCTCCAACCCAGCAGGCCAGAGTATGCTTAGACAACAAATTTACAAAAATAATAATGCTACCTAATGCCAGTTATATATTATTTGAGGTTTTTGTACTGTACATAATTTGTCCTAAGGGATTAGCATGCACTTGGAGCTTCATATGAAATATAGAATAGAATAAAAAAAGAAAATGTTACATCAAATACTGTCAATTCACCCTGACCATTATCAATATCAACTTTGCATCAGTCATCCCTCTAGGCAGTATACAATTTACAGGTAGGTAGTTAGATCATGGGCATATGGCTATGTCAGCACAATCAGGAGGCAATTTCCATAAGGGGAAAACACACAGGATTTCAATGGCCCCGTATGGGCACATTTTGTTATGTACAAAATTAATACACAATCACAAAGCGTCTTGGTGTATATAAGTTATTTATTTTTAAAAGGTCAGGAGAGAGAAATGCAAATAAGACCTGGTATGAGAGTTTGGGATAATATATTAGGTAACTTTCATGCAAGTTTACTTGTTTACACACTCCACCTGTTGGAGCTTGTCCATGATATTTGTCTGGACTAGGCTATAAGCCATTTTCAACCTGAAACTGAGTATAGTGTAATGCATGTCATGAATGTGGAACCATATCAAATCAGGACTAATCTGCGTAATGTTAAAGCGTTAAATGTGCAGGCACAAATATATAATTTACATGACAGAGAGTAAAGTGATTTCAAACGTGAATGCCGCTCTCAAGAGGGTGGCTAACTGCCTCATCCCTATGATGAGGAAAGTGGAGCAGGTGTTGCCGAGGACAGGATGGCACCGTCATCTTTGAAGGCTTGTGGTGACTGAATGTATCCCTCTGTCAGTGAGGCCATCAGGGATGACACAGATTCCTAAAGAGGGGAAAATATTGAAACAGTCAACGTAAGTTACCTTAAAAAAGGAAATAAAAAGAACTTTAGGAAGTGAGTGAAATCTCTTACATGATGGTTTCTCTTTATGGCTCGGATGACTCAGTAGTTTACAGAAGCTGTGGTAATGGACTGCATAGCAGGGTTGGTTTGGGTTATGTCTCCACTGTTATTCTCATGGGGGGACACTAGAAGAAGTCTGTAGGAAAATGTACACAACAGTTTTAGGTATCACAATTAGTACAACTTCTGTGATGTGGTACAGCCATAATAATTAATATTTCGGCATGAGGTCAGTAATGGTGCAACTAATGGCAGTGTCATGATTACTTCTATGTACAGCTAAAAAACATCATTGCGAGTCACCTCTAATATGTCTTCTGTAACGTTACAACTGCATAGTTTCCAGGATAATTTCCCAGGGGGCAACAATAATATGACCTTATAGGAAACTGAAATATGGTCAGTCATGTTGCATGTTCAATTACACTATGGGAGTTCATTTGTATGGCATGGACAATATACTAACGATACGTTCACCAACATTTATGTAGTGATACGGGATTAGATCGCGTTGCTAATTAATAATCGTGGCACTGTACATGTCAAAATCAGGTAGTAGACACCGGAGAGTGATCGGAGTTGAAATGCGGGGTAGGGGTGCTGTGCTACATGCTCAAATATTCTAGCTTTGAGCAAACTGCTAAGTCAAAAGACAGCCATCTGCAAAAACCTGCTCTAACGCCTGACGCTCGCTGCCTTTGTTCCACCTTATAACGTTACATGATGAAGCTAATGCTGAGAACTTGCACAGCTTCAAATGTAGTGTTTGGAATGGTTTCAGACAGGATTTTAGCTATCGTTACCCCCGTCAAAAAGTTTGCTAAGCAATAGCCAAGCTAATAGATGTTACTATTGCCCTATAACCTTGCACTTTCTGATTACTTATTCTAAAATTTGTAGCCAACATTACTAAAACATCAAGAAATAAGGAACTGCAGCAGTTAAAATGATTGAAACTTCATATTTACAACAGCTGTAGTTTTCAGCGTGTAGAATTCCTGCTAACGTGCTAGCCTGAGCCTCCAATCCCACGACTTGCAACAAGTTGAAACTCCCCATAGAAACTCCCTTGGTAACGTTAGTAGACTTGATTCTCTTGAGTGCTCAGAGGGAACAGCCTCAGTCACCAGCCTCACATGGTCCTTACTAAATCCCAATCGAGACTTCAATAAATCCACAGAAGAAGCAGAGAGGTCTGCTCTCATCGCCTGCACAAAACGGACCCACAAGCGAAAATCCTTGCTTTTCTTCGATCTGATACGATGCACACGATGCCTTGACAAGCAGGAATTCATGCAACCAGCACAAACAAAACAATTAGGCCTAACCATCATCAATCGCTGTCTAGCTATCTCCTTCAAGTTCAGTCTCTCCGCCTCTACAGCTGATGACCAAGTAGAATGCTTTCCTCGCCATACGTCATTTGACACGTTGCTAGCCAGAGAGGCTAAATTTTCAGAGGCTAGGCCAACAGCGGCACATTTGCATTAAAAATTCTATTTTACGTTTTGTTTTGGATCATAATTTCTGGTTGTATGTTTTTCAAATACACATTCAGACGAAGTCAAATGCTCATTTAATAATAAATTTAACCTGCACGTTGGACTTTAATATTGATGGCAATAAGTGTAATGACCCTGTGGTTATTTCTAAATTTGTCACAGGGTTCTACAGTAAACTCTATTCTTCAAATTTTGATGGCAGTAGTTGTCAAAGGTTTATGGACAAAGTAAGTACATTTGTTCCAGTTATTGATGAGAATTACAAATCAATTTGTGATTCCAAAATTAGTGTTGATGAAGTTAGAAAAGCTTTACACTCAATGAAAAAAGGCAAGGCTCCCGGAATTGATGGCCTTTCCATTGAATTTTATGTTAATTTTTTGGGAATACATAAAAGTTCCTTTGCTGGACATGTACAATGAATGCATAGCACGCAAGGAGATGTCTACGACTATGAAGCAGGGGATCATTTCTCTTATTCCTAAACCAGGCAAAGACATACTTTTAATTGATAATTGCCGTCCAATCTCACTTCAGACCACAAGATTTGATATAAAACGAGGGGTTAGGCAAGGATGCCCGATATCTCCTTTTTTATTTTTTGCTGGTTACTGAGCTGCTATCTCTATTTGTTGTTCATGACCTTGAACTAAAGGGGATAATTATTTTTGAAAGGGTTATTAAGATTGCTCAATTGGCAGATGATACTACCTTATTTCTGCATGATAAATCTCAAATCTTACATGCTTTGACTGTCGTGTCAGATTTACGATCTCTGGGCCAGAAATGAGAGTCGAATACCTTGCCCACAACGTTATAAAAATACACCATTATAAACGTTGAAATCAAACTTCTTCCAAAAGGATAAGAGTCCGGGCAAAGTTGAATGCAAAAAGTACAGTTTATTCTGTCAGAGAACCAACATCATAAACCGGAGCAAGGATCCGAAGATTCTGCTCCCGAACACAGAAAGTGCCTGCCTTTTATACATATTCTGACAGCCCACAATTAACTCATTGACTGCCAGCCGTTTTCAGAATAGAGAGTTCCATACTGCCAGAGGTTTTGGGGAATTTTGACTGTTTTTTAAAGAGCCACAGAATACATAAATAACATACATAACTACATAAACAATGAAACTACCACAAGAAAGAGCAGACTCTCTTCTTTCACCAGAAAAAAAAGTTCGTTTCTACCCCTTTCCATTGCTTAGAAATCAGCAGGCGAACATAAGCTACTTTCTCCAAACACACCCGTTTTTTATCAAAAAAGGGAGAAAATTAGCGTTTTGTTTGACAACGTTAGTGTCTTGGATGCGCGTTTTTTTCGGTCTATTAGCACGTCAAACATCGGGAAAATGTCTTCCTTTGATAAGACCACAAAAACAACAGTAACAGGGGGCTTTTGGTAATAAAATAGACATTGTTGTAACAAGGTAAATATATGCTATTTACAGGCTGTGACAGCGAAAACTCAGTGATCAACAACTGGCTCGCAAATTCTTACCTGACCCGGAACTGTGAGCTAGCTGGGCACTGAAACAAGTCACAACTGCTATTTCCGTTTGCCCAAGGTTGATCTCCTTCATCTCCCACGATCGGAACACTACTCGAACTACTATGGCAGTGACACATACTCTGATCGAGTGTGAACTGCCTAAATTTCTCCGATTTACGTCTGCACTTTGCTAGCGGCATATTTAGCCATGTCATTAGCTTTCTACTTCTCCCTTGGCCATACCTATGAATCTATGCTCATCTCACATCCAAAGTGACACACTGCCACCCTCAGGATCAATTTGGAACAACAATTTTCGACGGAGAATTCTGATATTTACAGACAAGGTTCCCTAGGTCTTTCTGCAGCCCTCCCCATTAAAAACGCAGTTGACGTCTAAAGACGTCATTGGCAGTGAACGGCAGTATTTCAGTTGACGTCTAAAGACGTCATTGGCAGTCAATGAGTTAATAGTTAAAACAAAAAATGGATTGTTGGACCGCTGGAGTTGTGGATCTTTTTGTGTCATGGAGTGTTTGGTGCCCGTGTAGTGTTTTGTGCCATGGAGTGCAAGATCAGTAGAGTGGAGTGCTACATCAGTGGAGTGGAGTGTTGAATCAGTAGAGTGGAGTGCTAGATCAGTGGGGTGGGGTGTTGGCTTCAGTAGAGTGGAGTGCTACATCAGTGGAGTGGAGTGTTGAATCAGTAGAGTGGAGTGCAGGAGCCTTTGCCTGGTGTACTTGGAGGTCAGCCATCACACCTGCATTACTGCCCTCTGCATAACCTCTCTGAACTTCTTATGAAAGATTTGCTATGTCATATTCACCAATAAAAAGTGATATTTGTAGCATATTTGTGCTAAATTGGATGTGTGTTTGATGTGTACTCTTGTGCTGTAACACACTTATTAAGTGTGAATAGGAGGTTACTTTAGATTAGGGAACACATGAGGCTTATTAAGTGCCAAATTAATTGTGAATTAAATGTGAACAGACACAACTTTAGAATAGGGAACATATTCTGCATTACAAAGACTTAATCATGAGTAATTTGTACAGTATTATCCCTTTTTTGTATCTAGTTCCATATGAGTAGACCAGTATTATAAGGGTGAATAACTGCTCTTGTGTTACCACCCCTTACAAACTCTGTACTGACCCATGCTTATTTAGATCATAATTCATGTGCAACAACTTACTTACTAGCTATTAATAAGGGGTAATTAGGAGCTTATACAGGGGAAATTCTTAGTTAATGGTCTATTATGGGTAGAAGAAGTCTTGCATAATAAAGTATTAATTAGTGTTGTATAACGAGTAATAAATAGCTTCTTTGCTACTATATACATGTTAGTAAACAGCTAATTAATGGTGAATATGTGTGTCTTAATATAAAGTGTTACCGGAATTACGATCAGGAACAAGTCTTTATTTTCCCCCAGATGGATTGATAATGGCATACAAAACATAATTTCACTATTTGATAGCTCTGGCAACATTTTATCATATGAGCAATTTTTAGCACATCACTGCCTTCCAGTCCCTTTTAGAGAGTTTAACTTGTTGATCAAAGCTATACCTAATGGATTGATCCAACTTATAAAAAAACATTTATCCCATGGTTCCTGAAGTGTATTGCAATATAACCTTTGTTTGGAAGGAGTTGATCTAGTTGATAAGAAATACAACAATAAACATATACGCCAAATGCTTCAATCCAGAAAAACAATCACTCCTAGGGGAAAATTTTATTGAACATCTTTTGTTCAGGATATTAACTGGGGAAAAAACCTGGCTTCTGCCAAATAAATATTGCATTACTAATAAAGTGAAAGAGGTTCATTTTAAAATACTACACAAGATATATCCAGTGAACGTGGTTATCTCCAAATATGCAGACATACAAAGTGACTACTTTTTGTGGTTCTGTAGACGAAACATTGATTCATCTCTTTTTTGAATGTCAAATGACTAAATATTTTCTTGATGACCTCAATAAGTACCTCTTTGAACGTTTAGATATTGATTACTCACTGAGTATGAAAGATTTCTTTTTCTACTATGAGAAAACTGAAAAAAAAAATCATTAGAATTTGTAGTGAATTTTTATATTTTACAAGCTAAATTTTTTTATCCATAAGCAGAAATGTAAAAAACTTCAGCCTCTCTTTCTTTCTGTTTTCCTCAGAAACTGATTCTGTTATAAATTCTTTACAAGTTGTAAAAAACAACTCAAAAAATGACAGGCTGTTATGCCTCCTTAACACAGCGTTAAATAGGTGATTTACCTCTTTATATAATTTATTATTTGTATTGTGTTATTGCGTTTTTTCTTTCCCTTTTCTTTTGTATTGTATGTTTTTCTTTTATTGATTTCTTTATGCTGTCTAATGTCAAATTCTTGATTGTGATTTGTTGTGTTCAATAAAGCATTAAAATAATAATTTACACATAAGTTTCACAAACATTAAAAAAAAAAAAAAAAACATTTTAGGAAATATTAATGTCTTAACTAGCTTTACTTTTAGCTAAACTACGATTTTTAAAAGGCCAAAAAAGGGCACTTTGGACATCAAAGGCGAGGGGGGCAGGGGCTAGAGCCCCATAGCACCCCTTCTCTGCACGTCCCTGCCCCACGGATTGCCCAAACATTGACCCTCTGCTGTTGTTGGGCCTTGTTCACGGTGTGGTTAAATTGTTCATATCACAGCAAATTGAATGTGAATCGCAATTGAAACCACCTCTGTATATTTAGTTGAATCATGTATTCATGTAGTTTTCTGCTGTTCAGACCACCTGAAATCAATTCTAGATACTTTCTGATACAAAAGATCAGATTTGGGTTGCCAATCTGAACAAGGCCGAGTTGACGGCCGAGCAGGGCAACAGTGGATGTCCTTCCCCCTTACAGAAAAAAACATCAACAACAAACTAGGGCAATTTCAATAGTTTTCAAATTAGGCTACCATAATCTCCCTTTACCGTTTTCAGACCAACTAAAGTTGCATACTTGGATATTTGGATTCCATATTCTTGACTCTGAGAACAATTTTAAGTACCCTATAGCTGTTTGATGTGCGCCTTAAATGAAATTAATCATGCACCCAGTACTGTGTTTGTATTGTTTTTGCCACAAATATAACGGAATTTAATTGAATACAGATACACCATCTTCTGACACTGTGTGTGCAAAATGTGACGATGCAACTTGTGCAAATGGCTCCATCTCATCCTGCAAGCATCTATCACAGTATGTGTTCTAACATTCCTATGACTGTTGGCTGTGTTGAAGTTGATATCTGGTAGTTTTCTTTTAACGTGAATTGCTTACTTTCTACCACTGTCAGGTGTGGATCATGCCCTAAATCGACTAAAGATACATCAAAGTGGACCAACCTGCCTCTTGCTGCCAAAATTGTAATAATTACTGTTATTGCTGTTTTTTTGTTGATTTTGGGCTGTTGGTTTTGCCAGAATGGAATGTTCAGTGATGGTCTCGCAGCTTTTCTGGTCAGTTTTCAATTGTTAATAAATTTGATTCCTGCCAGTGAAGAGGGGAGAAATAATAATTATGAAGAAATTTAAAGGAGACATAGAACGGGAAACCACTTTTACATTGGCTTTGATGAACTAAGAGAGGTTGTGCATGGTCAAAGAGCCATAATGAACATGAGGCATGGTTCTGCCCTCTTTCATATGGAAATCTTAAATTTAGAAATAGCCACTAAAAAACATGGGCGAATTATAATAAGTGATGTCAAATTGTGCAAAGCCATTGCAGTTCAATTGAGGTGGCCAGAGTGGTGCGTTGTTTAGGCAAAAAAAAAAAAAAAAAAATTTCAATGCACTGCTTAAATATTTTTTAATTATAAATCTTAAATCTTAATTAGGCTTGCAAAATATCACTTGATCTTATTTTTGACAAAATTGAATATATTATATTTCAACATCAGAGAACAAGGTACAATACTCAATTAAATCAATGTATGTCCCCTTTAACATCCCCATCCACCCCTTGGTTGAATGACTCCGCTCGCTCCCACAGACAATTCTGCAGGAATCCTTAACGTAAATCGAGAAAAGATAAACTACAGGGGATGTATTCTCAAAGAATCTTAAGGCTAAAAGTAGCTCTTAGTAATTTCTTTTAGTCCTCATGCACATCTGGATTAAGTTGGGTGCAATATCATAGATAGGTGTCACTGACGAAAACAAATATGCACACTGGAGCCCCCATTTTTACCGTTTTAATTGTGTAACGTTTCGGATTCACAGTCCTATCTCAGACATGAGGAAAAGTAGCTCCTAACAAGTAAATTTAGGAGACACTTATAAAAAATGAGTGTGTCAGTCGTAAACTTTAGGATTCCTAACTTTTTGGGATAAGAGTAATGCACCAAACAATTTAGTGCTAAAAGTAGCACCTAAGTCTAGGACATCTTAGGGGTAGTCCAGACTACTTCTAAGTCACTGAGACCAACTCCTAATACATCGCAATTGCATGTATTACGTCCTTAATCTTTCGAAACGCACATGAATTATCTTTTATTTGAGCAATCATCATTAAGGAATGATTATGCAGCTTACAAGGAATGCAAAAACGCAACCAAAACCTTTGTTAAAATATATATGCACTTTTTTAGTCAAGTTTTATTTGTGTACTTTCTCTCTTTCTAAATGTGCTCTCAAAAGTGCAGTAAAAACGGTGAAAAGATACTTTTTTCCACCGCAAATATTGTTACCGTTTCATTTTATGGTTTGTGATATGCGCTGCAGTCCCCCTCACACAGGAGCACATTGGAGCTCACGCACGCAGATGACGCCCACCTGTCACTCATCAACCAATCGCCAATGTAAATGTAAGCAGGCTCGTGCAAAAGAGCTGACGTCAACCATAGCAACACAGCTTTTATTTTAGCCTAAGAGTTTCCTTTTATCTTAGCTAAAAGTAGGTCTCAGAGGCATTGTGAATTACTTTTAAGAAATAACTCCTACATAAAAACTTTTAGCCTAGTTTAAGATAAGATAAGATTCTTTGAGAATACAGCCCCAGGTGTCCTATGACATTTATATAATATTTTCTTAAAATGTACCAAAGAGCTGTTAAGACAGCCAAGCTTGAGTACTATGCAAACTTAATTAATAATGATGCTCATATACCTAGAATTTAGTTTAGCTCTATCAACTTAATTTTAAATCCTCCTTCTGCCACTTCCACTGAGATCTGTAGTTTCTCAGATTCTTTATTAATAAGATCGACAATATCAAATCTCTTATTCCACCCTCAGATAATGACCCATCTGTACCTATTTAATCACTCAGCTCACTCAAACACTTCCAACTTGTGTCTCCCTTCCAGCTTTCTGAGGTGGCGCATGTCTCATTTAAAACCTACCACGTGCCACTTAGATGTTTTACCCAACTGGCTATAATTTATAACTCCTTAGCACAGGGGTTCCCAAACTTCACCATGCCAAGGCCCCCTACACCAGTACATTTTCAGCTGAGGCCCCCCTGATATGAAACATGTGTAAACACTCACTCATGTGTAAGCTACAGTGACAGAATTGAGAGAGAGACACTGCAGATGCAGTATGTATGTTTCACACCCTTGCATGCTTTGGTTCAGTACATTTAGATGGTGAAATATGTCTGCCAAATTTGCAAGCTTGAGAAGCCATGGTGCATCTGTGAAATTATGTTTTTCAGACGCAAGGAACTCAGCAATCTCTATCCGCATCTACACCGT
>JAODXP020002907.1:0-77500 GCA_027497455.2 Sardinella longiceps
TTCACCCCTCATAAAATCATCAAGCATCTTTTTCATTAATATATTTTGTTGTGTTTACCTTACACTTGTCCAACTCCATCTTAGAATCATATTTTATTGAAATACACCACTAACTAAACTACTTAAATGAGGCAAGTGCCTGGTTTGTCTGTCCTGTTGCGACGGCCCTGTTATCATCAACTGTCAAGTGTTCACTCTTGCAAACTCACAGGGGAGCCTACTGCGTCCAATACTGCAACATGCAAACTTTGCCATACAGTAGTCATGCCAACAACAATTCTACAGAAAATAACATTTTTATAAGAGATATTTTTTCCATAGCTTTATTGTAAGACTCAGAAATGTGTAAACAACAAAATAAACTGAAGTGAACTAGTCCCCATTCATGAGATCATGAATTAGCCGTCAGCTGACAAGCACTAGTTGTAATCACCAGAAGTAGTAGAGTACAGAATTATGCAACAACTAGCCAAGAGTCTCCCACGCTCAAGATTAAGGGAAGGATAACATGGCATTACAGAAATATGCAAAAATATTCAAAGCAAGTCACAACTGAGATATTATATAATGGACAGGTGACTCACAATCTTGCAAATTTGCACCGAGCTGAGAATGAAACCAGGAACATGTCACAACATTATATTTAGCCTATTTGTTGGCGAAAACCTTACCGGCTTACTGGGATAGACATGTGACAGGTGTGTCTTTAGTTTCTCCACTGTCCAGTCCAAAAAGCAGTTTATGGTCTGGTCATCATACTTCTGATTAGGCGCCTTAATGACGAGGGTAACGGGGATATCCATGTCCATGGCTCGCAGCATGTGTCACTGACAACCTTTGAATGTGAATGTAACGTTACATTTAATCTCACTTCAAACAAAGTTTATTTTACCTGATCACAGGGTTTAACGTTAATCATTCAAGTAGGTTGGGTGGTCCTTCTGCACTTTACAATATTACAGATTCATGCGAATTTGATCAAACAAGGCCTTCATGTGAATCTCGTTTGAGACATCATCAGTGTTATGTTTACATTTGTCGAGAAGGCTGCGGTAAGGAAGACCAGAGTGTATCTGTTAATATCTTACTACTACAAATACATTCATGGTTGGGTAAATGTGGCTACAAAGTAACGTTAGTTGAAGATCTGAAATCCAAACGCGAATGTCTGCAAAGTCAAATGTAAACCAGCTACTGAACATTACAACAAACCTAATCGCTAGCATACTCGCGCTAGCTAACGTTATCTACCAACATGTATGCAAGCTAGGTTAGCAAACTGGATTGTAGCTCGGGAATTAATATCTCTCCCTTGTTTGAGGATGCTAAGCGATACACTTGTCACACCTACCTAAGTAGATTCGAGGTACAATTCTCTGATGCCTTTTCATTTGTTGAAATCCAAAAAGTAACGTTACCTAGCATTAGGTCACCCAACTCTTTTTTTCTGACACTACTTGAGCCCCAGAAGCGACAGCTCTTTAATAACCGGAAATGACGACACACGCTCCACGAGATCTTGGGACGGGGCTCTGGGACGGTAGTCTGGCCTAGTTTTGATAAGCCAATTATTTAATTAAGATAGCCAACTTCATTCCTACTCTGAATTTGTCAGAAACCTACACACCTAACTACACACCTAACTATGTCTCTGTTGTCTTGCTATCCCTGCAGATTATGTCATTCACTGGCTTCAATCAATCACTCCCCAATGATAGGCCTAGGCCAGTGGTTCTCAAACTTTTTCTGTCATTCCCCACTTTGGAAGGCAGAGAATTTTCACGCCCCACCTGGAGGGCTCGATTGGCGCACAAAATTTCTGTGAGGAATACTGCGAGTAGAGGATTTTTGTCAATGTTGGAATTTTCATGTTGCTAATTCAAAGCCAAATTTCTCTTGAACCCCTCATCACAGCAACTAGCAAATAACACCATTGGAAAGCTCAATTTAATTTATCATATGTGCATATCTGACGAATAGCGGTGAATTCGGGGGGCATGGTGCAGCCATTGGTCGATTGCAAAGAGATGTCTTGCGCCCCACCTCTCATGTGCCTGCACCCCACTAGTGGGGCCCGCCCCACAGTTTGAGAAACACTGGCCTAGGCTAAGGTCAAAGTGAAATAAAAATCTGGAGAAAACACAATGTAAGCCCATCAAAAAGAAATAAATAATTTTCACAGTATTAGGGCCTCGTCTACTGGTGTTGGTGAAGGGTCTCTCTCTCTCTCTCTCTCTCTCTCTCTCTCTCTCTCTCTCTCTCTCTCTCTCTCTCTCTCTCTCTCTCTGTGTGTGTGTGTGTGTGTGTGTGTGTGTGTGTCTGTTCGTAAAAAAAAAAAAACTGTGGAAGGGTCTCAAAACTTGTGTCCTTCCATCCATCTTGTCAAAGAATATTATTTGCAAAAGGGAATGAGCTTTACAATTTACTAAATGCAATAATTGTTGCACTTTTTTGAGAAAAATTATTTATTTATTTGATGCATTGGGGTTTCTTCAGATTTTGTCTTTCAGATGGGATTATTCTCTGTGATTTTCATAGAATAATCAAGACAGAATTGAGCAGCAAAGCAAGCAGCCAGTCAGCAGGGCTATGGGGTCACAACACAACACCATGGAAGGTAAAAGAATGCTCAGCCTGTTTTTGATGCATTTGAAATGCACAATTAAAGTCACATGATCTATGATTAACAACAGATGAATTGAGGTGGTAATACTGTATGGGGCAAACGCAACACAAGCAAAAACTATTTTTTTTTCTTTTTTTTTTTTTTGATTTGTTTATTGACATTGTACAAAGCATTAAAAAGTTAGACAAATAAATAAGTAAATAAATATGTCTTGAAAACCTTGTACAACATCTCAAAAGGATAACACAAAAAGCTTAGGGAGCTTGTTTCCATTGTGGTCCTTGTGAATATACTGTATGTATGTGCTAGTTACAATTAGTGTATATTAATATGTGAACATGCCAAACATACACATCTACAGTCATAGTCCTTTAATGTCACTTAAAAAATTCTTTAGGGAAACAATGGGAAGGAAGGAAGTGCACAGACCCGAGAGCGTAGGACTCAGCCTGTCAGGTCTGTTAGGGGCAAACACTTATTCTTAGGTTTTTATGCCAGTTAACATGGACTGAGGTGAAATTTTTCCAAAAATAAGATTTTTACTGAGTCACCCAAACAACAACAGTTACAGCAAAATCTCCACTCCACTAAGTTAGAGTCCACAGGAAGGCCTACTTCAGCCCCCTAATGGGCAAAGTACATTAGCAACTCACTTGGGTTCATTCTGTTCCATTTCCTGTTCTCTGTGTGTGAACACTGAACAGACTTGTATTACCTGCCAGTAACACAATGTGATTTAATTGAATTCATTTCATTATTTTTCCCCTCTCTTGTCAGCCCCTGCCGTCGTCACAAGCATTACAGTGAGACAACAGGCTTCCTCCCATCCTTACTATCAGAGAAAGTGCAGAAATACACAAAGAAAAGAAAAGAAAAGAAAAGAGGAAGAAAGCTGAAACATGTGTGTGTGTGTGTGTGTGTGTGTGTGTGTGTGTGTGTGTGTGTGTGTGTGTGTGTGTGTAGTGGGCATGGCGGGGGTTAAAGTTCCTGTTAGAGCTGACAAGCTCTCATGCCGTTATTATAGGTGTTGACGCAATCAGACCAGTTGCTAAGGCCATTTCTTTTTCTGACACACTGCCAGACATCCACTTTTGAAAAGTTAACAGTCCTACATAACCTGATCTCAATTGGCTTTCCACAATGGGCAAAGAGCAACTGTATAGGCCAGTGTTTCTTAAAGTCAAGTGGCGTGTAAATGACTTGGATCAATAGGGGGTATGCAATTGGTTTCTCAGTTCTCAGATACAGTGCAAATCAGAATCAGAATACATAGCATGTACATGTGAAAAGAGCCCTACTATGACCACCAGTATAACCTAACGTCAAATATATCATACAATATACTGCACTGTATATACAGTGTTCAGCATATTGTTTATATGTGCTTCACTTTTTGTTTATGAAGTATACATTTTCATTTAGTAAGCTGATGATCGATGAAACTCACTCAGGACAGTAGCTCAGAAGGAACCAGGTCCCTGACTCTAAACAATAGCTTTCACTGTTATCCAATATTCGGGAAAAGGTTGTTGCCAGACAGTTAACAGCTTAATATAAGTTTGTCTTATTCTGCTATAGGTTTATAACTAGGTCAAACAGATTTTGCGATATCGTCAGCTCCTTGTGTACTTCAGGACACAGTTAGGCTACAGGTCACTACATGGCCAGTCTTATCCATTCTCAGTTCCGTCAGATTGAATAACCAAAATTTGTAGTTTGATCCATGCACCCATTTAAGGACTGGTGGTGGCAGGCCGAGTTCATTGTCTCCAAGCTGAGACTCTAGACAGCTTTAAAAGCAGATGAACCAATCTCTTTTGGTATTGAATTTTGGTGGATTCCCCTCTTTGTGAATGTTATCTACATTTTATTTTATGTCAAGCACTTTGTGACCCATAACTGAGTGCAAATGAATTTTACTTACTTACTTACATTTCACGTGAGCCCTTGCTTCACGCAGAACATGATGACACTACCATTCTCAAGACGAGGCTTAGGACTGCTTACTGTACATGTAGGTAGGCTATGTTTCAAAAATAGTCTTATTTAAACTGGTCATATCTGGTGACTTGAACTTGTGCGTTTTCACATGTTAACACTCATGAATGATTGTCTTTATGGTTGACACCAAACACAAAATCAACGACTGAACTCTGGCCTCAAGCACTTCTTAACTTCATGATTCAGTTCCATTAGTAATTGGCTGATTTGTGACAGCTACAGTAAGTTCAGGGCTTAGGGCCTAATTAGGTGTTAGGAAGAACACTTGGATTTAGACAAGTTCATCATCAATCTAATAAAAGCTTACCAGTGTGATTCCCCCACACACGTGAGTGGCAAAGGCAGTACATGGAGGAAAGTCTGGGACCACCAGTTGTCTAATTGTGCACGTGTAGGAACTTTTTCACACAGGGTGATTTGAAAGCTATAGAAGGGTGTTGACACCTTTAATTGGTTCCATATTTGACAGCTCTCTGGCCTATTCATGACCAAAATAGGAGTTGACTTATTGCAAAGCTGCCACCACCAAATTGATTGGGTTGAAAAAAAAGATACATACAGTAGGCTACCATGTACATACATGTGTTGAACATGATGATGTACGTATGAACTTTAATGACAGTGTGTGGTGAAAAGATGCTAGCTGACATTTGAAGTTCTTGTGAAGAAGTATAAATAGAAACGAATACATGTACATGTGTTGGTATGTGAATAGCCTACTGTGTGCGTGGGCGTGTGTCTGAGTGTGTAAGACTTGCATGTATGCCTGCGTTAGCGTGTGTGTGTGTGTGTGTGTGTGTGTGTGTGTGTGTGTGTGTGTGTGTGTGTGTGTGTGTGTTTGTACGTGCGGGTGCATGTATGGCAGTGGCATTCTCGTGATTCATAATCCATGACTAACATTGCTGGAAAATCAGCAGTGGGCTGAAAAGACACTATAATTGTAGGCCTATACAACGCTCCTAAGCAAAGCTCAGAGAAAAGAAAGGCAAACATAAGCAGCCATGATGATGGTGTGTTCTTATTTTAGAACAAACTACCACTTGCAAATGTCTCTCTCTATTCCAAACAATAACCCCCCGCAACCTTATCTCCCTTTAATTGTTTTCTTCAACTGCACAAACCCTTTTTTTGAAATCATAATTAATGCTTTCAGTACAGAGTAGTTACTTCAGGTGTAAAAAGAAAATAATTTTTCAATATTTTTCTAGATGCATATTTGTTTGTTCGGGTAATATCCGCATTGTAGGTTATTGAGGTTAATGACTAACTTTCATTCACTTCACATCAGTTTTAATTCATTTTAGAAGAGTGAACAACTGTATCATCCTGCCTTGTACAGCTTAGGCCTAAATTAACCAATCGTTCCATCACTACAAAATGATTTGTAGCTACCAACCTTCTACAAGTTTTGTGCTGATAGCATGTGCAATGTGCGTAAATTTGTCACCATTAACTGTAGATGAATTATATAAGATAAATGAAATAAATCTCGATCAAGCTTTTTGATCAGACCTTTCTATTTCCAGGTACGTCACAACGCAGGCAGACCAGGCAATTGCCAGGCGCCCCAAGCTGAAAAAGGTCCACACAATTGACTTCAGTCTTAATTGTGTACCATTCTAAGATAACTGATATCAGCCAAGAACCATCTTGCACAGTATGATGGATATTGCCTGCAATTAAATGGATATTTCTTGCAATTAAACATAATAGTAGCCTAGTCCATTAACTTTTTGGTGATTTTCAAGGTGATTGACAGCCTTTTAGAATGAAAAAAAGCATGTTATTGTTTAGTCTGTGTTTTACATCTTGATTTGGCTGATACTGTGAGCTCAGTGAAAATAATCATATTAAAAGATGCTTGAAGATTACAACAATGTGGTTTACGGTATGTTGGGTGAAGGGCCCTCATGTATTTTTTTGCTTGGGCTCCCCTAAGTACCTTCTAATGGCCTTGTCTTTTTCGATAGGCCTTGCTGTTTATCACAAAGTAAAGAATTCTCTGCTCTTTATCCATGCTGATAGTATGGACTCAAGAAACATGAAATTTCATTCCCACCCTTTCATCAAGGCCTACGTGTGCACAATATGCAGGATTTTCAAAGGGGGATGCTATGTAATGGTTCTGACTGAAATTGCAAAGCAGACTTTCCAGAGCTTGCCACTAGGTGGCAGTATGTCTTAGTTTTGCGCACCGGAAGTGGAGAGTTGTTGACTTGGAAGCTTGGAGCTTGGAAGTTTATTGAACTGAAATGATTTGTCTGGTGAGGAAGAAAAGGGAGGGGAGGAGGTCCTCATTAGATTTCAATTTAAAAGCAAAACAAAACAAAACAGACAAAAAAAAACCAAACAAAAAAAAATACACACACACACACACACACACATTCAGCGAAAGTGGCCGGGGCAAGAAAAAAGAAAAACTTCAGGAGCTCATTAGGTTCTGATTGGATGAGGGACGGAGGGGCAAATAGCGCTGTCATTTCCTCTTTTACTTAGAGTTAAGCATGCATGCATAACACAGATTTTGCCAAGCTCAACAACAACAGCACACCTGATGCTAGAATAATGATGAAGAGGCGAGGCAGAGGCCAATTAAAAACAGACTGGTCCAGTAGTAGTGGCTGTCTAAATCCTGCCTCTGAAGTAAAGTCAGTGTATGGTACTTGCTAACAGGCAAGGGCATGACAGACTATCAGGACAGTAGTAATAGGATACTTTTTCAGGTTGCAGGACAGGGAGTTGTATAGGGTAGATCTAGCCGGTCTACTAAATATAATAGCTGTAAAAAATGTGCTTTGCTAATTATGCTCAAATAAATCTGTGCAAACACCACAGATGCACGTGTACAGGTTTGTGCAGCTGTTGCACAGGCTCCAATCCTGCAACTCTCTGAGCCAGCGAAGGTGTTCAAATCTGTATTCTCTCATCCTTCCTGGGGATTAATTTATTCACCTCACAAAGACTACCAGGTGTTTGCAGTTGTAACAAAAGGGGAAATATGGCCATTGTTTGACTTGATAAAACATTGATGACCTACGATGGTACCTACCTGGTGCTAAATTACAGCAGCAACAATTGGACTTGAAATTGGGGTTGGCATGGGAGGTTTGCAAGGAGGATGGCGTCAGATTGCTTATAACCTCAAATGAACTGATTGCACTTGCACTTATGTGCAGCAGCTGTCGGACTGTCCATGGCATGGCCTCAAACTGCACACCAAAACCACACAATTAAATCCCCCTCACATAACTTAGTGAGGTTAACCATCATAATTGCTATGAGTACTTGAGTGCAACATCTGACATGTGGGGGCATGGAAGCCATGGGCAAATTGCATGGGACAGAGGAATAAAACTCATCCTTTGCTCGCTATTGGTGGGAAAATTACAGCAGCTATTTACCTTTGTGGTTAGTGCCCATCTTGCATGTGGAAGGAGGTATTTGTCAATCATTCTGCAGAGTTTCTCCACAGGAAGTACTCTCTACTTTCTGCTTCATGTCTTTTTTTCATGCGTCAGTCTAGCAGAATGATGGAGAACTTCTCTCTCTCTCTTTTTTCCCTCCTCCCCTCCTCTCCCTGCAACCACAGATCACAGATTCTGGCTGTGTCCTTACGCATGCCCGCTCTTTGCCTAGATCGCCTCGGAGACAGGCTGAAGCGAGGCAGCCGTCTCCATGGTAACGGGCTCTTTTTTTTTGAAAACCCAGCCGAGCTTTGAGCATCCGCATGTCCAGAGCAGCAAGTGTGAGAGTGGCCGACCTCTGAGATCAAGCAGGCGCTGAGAGAGCGGAGTGGGGAGGGAAAACTGACCACTGCCTTCACTTCCGGTCAATGGGACAGAGAGAGTTTGCGTTAGGCTTATCATGCTCTGCAGAGACGTTGTGTGTTTGTGTGTGTGTGTGTGTGTGTGTGTGTGTGTGTGTGTGTGTGTGTGTGTGTGTGTGTGTGTGTGTGTGTGTGTGTGTGTGTGTGTGTGTGTGTGTCACCAGTCACTCCTCTTTGCCCAGAGAGGAAATAAAGAAAGTCAGAATTGAAGAGATAAAAGAAAGAAAGAATTGAAGAGATAAAAGACACACCTCACAATTTGGCACAAGGCTGCACCTCTGCACAATATTGTACAAGAACAAGGACATTTTATTCTTACTGTATCCATATACTGTTATCTGTTTGTCTGCTTAAACTAGGGTGTGTGGTGGGTGGGGGAGGTCGGGGCATACATGGAGAATATTGATAAACCATCAAAAAGTGCTATAGTTTTTAGGCCGTATTTTTATTCTATTTTAATTTTGGGATGCATACCAGTATACCAACTTCACGATCTTTGCAGCAACTATTTTCATCCAAGAATCCATTTCCTTACAGATAAGAAAAAACGTTGATGGGTTTAATTCTACCTCCGGTAGGGGTATCTCAAAAATTGGGGGCTATTGTCAAAGTGATAAGTAGTAACATTGGCAAATGCAGGCACGTGGTGTGTGTGGGCTACAAGTGAGGAATGGGGAAGTGCATGCATGGAATTTTGCTAGTACCGGTATAACCAATAGCTTTCACGAGACACAAAGTGAAGCAAAATGAAAGATTCACCAGATTACATTATTGCTGCTTCTGAACAGGGATTGGCATACCATAACAAGCCATACATCACACTTTTGCCTAGTCCTGTAACACTAATCAATAAATCAATTAATGGCACAAGAAATTTTAATGAGCTCAATAACTTTTCTTGCCGCAAGAAATTTTATTTCCATGCTTGTTTGTTTTCTTTGTCTTTCTCTCTCTCTCTTTCTCCCAAAGACAGAATTTTGAAAGGTAATAGTAAAAATCTCTCTACTGACTCCTCTCGTTTCCTTAGCATAATTATGCTAGGCTATATAATTTGCATTATTATTCCATTATCCTTATGTTAGCCTACCATATTATCATACTACAGTACTTTTTTCACAGCTTTGAACACTTTGCTCAATTAATGATGCAGCAAATAGCCCATGTTATAAAGTGGTCAACAGCGGCTTATACTTTGGCCTATATATGTAGCCTACTTTTACTTTCTTTAATTAGTGGGTGCAGCAGTGTGTTCAATAGCCTGGAAAATATGGTAATAGAAAATTGTCTCAAAATGTCAATATTATCGTTTATTGCAATCATTTCTTGGTCAATTAATCGTTCAGCAAAATCTGTTATCGTTACAGGCCTACTTTTGCCTGAAGCTTATCTAAGTTGTCTGACACTGCATGCCCTTTGGCTACCTGACCAGACAATAGGGACTTTTTCATAACTGTTAGTCACAACTGTCATAACTGACTTTTTTAAAAAAAATATATATATTTTTTTTCTTCTTCTTCTTGAGGTTTATGAAGAATCTTTTCTGATATGAGCACAACATGAAACTTGACTACTATCTGTAAAAGCCTAAGTCTGTCCACTGATACTTGAAGGTAGGCTATGTCAGCAATGACCCAGGTGGCCCTATGTACTTTACTGTGTCTCTGATCATACAGCCCTGATATGTGCATCACTGCAGAGGACGAGGTCGAGTGGTGGAACAGCTCTCATGGCGTAGCGGCAGTGGGAAGACTGAGTCAGCCTTGCTGAGTTGCTGTACTCTTGAGTCCTACAGAAAGCAAAGGAAGCCAATTAACCAATGAAGCATGGTAAGCCCAGCATCCCCTCCATCGCCTCGGCTGGAAATGGCCTTGTAAATTGATGGGGGCAATTTTTGGCGTTTAACGTCACTCGCTAGCTTGGCTATATTTGGCCTCTCTGCGTTGCAGTTAGCCTAGGGGGTCATTAAAGGGTGGGCGCCCAACTCAACCCTAGTGCCTACGCTTTAGCGCTGCCAAGGAGACAAATGCCATCTGTGCCCGTATGATACAACCCCAGGGAGGTATTTTTGGCACGGCGTGCTTCTCGTGACAACTGATGCCACCCAGTTCGTGGTACTGTGCCTCCTTCAGACTCTTTGTCATGATACTGATGGTGTTTTTGGGAAAGGCAGGGTACCAAAAATGACCCCCTCTGGTAAAATTAGCAGCCACGCACTGCCTAACATAGCCCTCAAGTCAATGCACGCTTATTACGTTAGCTGCTAGTTAGCTATTAGCTTTGTGTGGATGTATGTGTTTTAACTCCTATATTTTTAGCACAAACTTCTAAAAAAGGAAACGTACCAGCAATAATGAAAATAATTAACAGACATTTGTAGCTAAAGTTAGTGTATCCACTTTGTTCAAAGAACATGTTATTCAAGTAGTTAAATGTAGACTACAATGTTAAGAGCTATTTTAGGCTAAGAACATCTCCCTCTTTTAGAATGGGCAAGGTTCATTCTTTTTATTTTGGTATGCAAGGAAATTAATGGATTTTTAACAATGTTCTTTATTTGGTCTCTTGCACGTGCCAGGCCTTCTCCTTACCAATCTGACAAGATAAAACGATCCATTGTTCCTGTAAAACCTCCCGCCGGCACCATTTTGTAAAGTTCAATGAGGTAAGATCTTCAATATATCTTGGCTAGATAACAGTGATTAGTGAGGAATTTATAGGGTGGCAAGAGAGGTAGACTCAATAACTAAAATGGAATAAACGTTTTATTGTGGTTGTTATTCCTTAATTTCTCTCGAAACCTCTCTCTCCTGCTCGTTTTCTGTCTCTCTACGCTCTCAAGGTGATCATTTTTAAGAAGGGAAGAAAGAAAGAAAGAAAGAAAGAAAGAAAGAAAGAAAATTAGTACAAGAATTGATGAACAGGTGCTTGTTGAGGATAAAAGGCAAATCTCCAGAATTTAGAGAAGTATAATAATGACGAAAACAAAAATAACCACATAGGAAATTGTTCTGTTTTCTTTGTCCTTGATAAGCCACTGTATAGGCCTACCTGACCCTGACATTACTGACCTCTGCTCCTTTGCAACTAAACTCTTTCACGTGCATCCACACACAGAGTAGGTCCATGTCACCACCTACTGTATCTAAAAACGCCAGAGAACATACAGAATGATGCCAAATCTGGTTTTCTGTCTCTCTCTCTTCCGCTCTCTTTTCTCACTTCCCAGCTTGTGACACCTCAGGGTGCCAACTTTGTCAAGTGTGTCGATTCCCATTGCGTATTGTCTCCATGCTGCCTACTGGCTGAATTGCCGATGACTTGGCTCTCCGCAGGGAATGGAGCATTGTCTGACGTTATTGTTACTACAGTCAGCTAGCAAGCTGTCATAAAGGCATCACTGAAACACTGTGCGACCAACTAAATAGAGAGATGCTTGTTGTTTTTGTGGGGGTTTTTGTGTGTGTAGGAAGAGTGGATGTGGAGAAGGGGAAGTAGAGGAAAACAAATTAAGAAACACCCTCGTAATCTTACTCAGAAGGACTGTGCAACACATGTTTTTGTACACCTCTCTTCTACTTGTTCACTCATTCATAAAAAAAGTCAAAGCCACTCCCACTGTGTGGTCGGACAAAGATGGCTGCCTTCCTCCCTTTCATTCAGCTGTCAAATGTCCGTCATCCTCGCAATTCAGATGGGATGATGTGAGCTTGTTTTGATGCATCGCTGTGTGGAGGAGTTTGTTAGAAACCGAAGGCCTTGACAATAGTCCCACTCGAAGGTCAGGGAGAAATAAAGTGTCAGAAGAGAGAGAAAGTGTGTGGGGGAGATAGAGTGGCAAGAGGAGAGGGACATGGGAGATAAGAGAGAGAGAGAGAGAGAGAGAGAGAGAGAGAGAGAGAGAGAGAGAGAGAGAAGAAGAGAGAGGGGAGAACAGTGAGGGAGGGGAGGTTTGGGTGGGGATATGGTGGGCAGCCTGCCATTCTTCCTCCTGTCACTGAACTGCTGAACAGCTTGATTATCCGTCCCCATGGCAACCATGGAAAAGAGTGAGGGCTCCTGTCTAAGTGAGGGTCTTTTATTTATTTATTTATTTATTTATTTATTTATTTAATCAGGATGTCTCTCCGCTTAGGAAGGTAGGCACGCCATCTCTCAGCAGGCACTGCTTTGAAGAGATAAAAGCTTCCGATATCACAGGAAGACAAAACTTGTGACTTTGTAGAATGCCTCTGTGACCACTCAAAGAGAAGGACGGACCATAAAGTCCTCCATATGGTGCCTATACCTGTAGGCTATTACATGTAGTATTCTATCAGCATGAGCCATGTCAGCATGGCTCATCTTTTACTCATGAAACATTAAGTATACTTTTCATTTGCCAAGTGTCATTAATCTGGTCTGTTTTTGTAATTTTATAATCCATGGACCTATATAGTCATCAAAACAAAATGCCTATCTTTGGGATTATTGTAGCAGTGCCGCAGAACCCGATCAGAATTACTGCAAGTTAGCTACTTTGTTGGTTGCAATTGTTGCGCCTGGCTCGTTGAAAAGTGAAACACAAAAGAGGCAACACAATGTGTTAAAAAATCAAGCAAAAAGAAGTTTATTTAAATTAAGAAAAATAGCAAAAAATGATGTATTGGTGTAGAAGACTGGTGTATGGATGCATGAGGGTCTTAATGCATGTAAGTAGGAATCTCTGCAGGTTGGTGTGTGTGAAAAAGGCTGTCAGGTCAAAAAAGAGAAAAGCGAATGGTCTTCCGAAGTGGGAATGGGGGTGCTTACATTCTCACACCGGCGCCAGGTGTGGGTGATGTCCCTAATTGGCTTTCCCCAATGCAGACTGGGAATTGGAGTTCCTGGGAACCCAGATAGCCTGCAGGGGGAGCAGAGGGTCGTCACACAATGCAATTGCCCATTGCAACCTATCAAAGTTAAAAAAAAAACAAACAAAAAAAAAAAACAAACGGTTTGTGTGTGTGTGTGTGTGTGTGTGTGTTTGGTGTGGGTGTGTAGAGGGGGTTGGTGTGTGTGAGTGTTATGAGACGATGTGGATTGGTGTACATGCAAAGTATATTTGTGTTGGTGGTATCTATCCACGGTCCCTTACTTTATGGCACTCTGTTTGTCAGCACGAGCTGCTCTCTGTTCTTGCTGTACAAGTAAGACAGTCATTAATTCCTTTTCCTCACAAGTTTCTTTCATGTTTGAATATTTCTCACTTTGAAGATGGTGAAACTCTGTCTCGACCTCACTTCGCCTCACCTCACCTCCCCTCTCTCTCTCTCTCTCTCTCTCTCTCTCTCCCCATTCACTTACTGTCTCTCTTCACTGTCCAGACCTATAGTCTATGGTCCAGACACAATAGAGGCAAAAGGCCAAAAAAGAATAGCCCACCTTTAAAAACTACAACAGCAGCCACAATTTTACCAACTAACATTTCTCTTGGCAATCTCTCTCAAAGAGACAGCTCATGTCAAGCGTGATGGACAATCTCAGGCACTTTTGCCCAGCATATGAACCCTCCCAACACAACAGACATTTGGCGCGAGTTACGTGTAGGGAAGGAAAGTAGGGCAATGGGTCAGAAGTTTTTGCCGCTTGTGGGATCCCAGACTGACCCCAAATAACCATGCTTAGCCTGGTGATAACAAGCCCTTCTGTGTAGGCCTACAATTCTCTTTGTAAAGGGGGATCTCGGCTATTGAGAAACAATTGCTGGGGATGTTTAAATTCAAAACTATCAGCCCTTGACTGATAGCCACGCATTCTCGCACTGCATTTTTAAAGTTTGCTGATTGCCACGGGCTCGATGCATCTGATTGCGAAAGAGGTCATTGGCCAGAATCCCAGACAGAGTGGTGGAGGGAAATCGAGAGGATAATGGCCAGGCTACTGTGTTTGCATTCCTTGTTCCAACACTACCCACATCCCATTGCATGTTAAACATTGGAACACTTTTACTGTTAATTTACAGTACCAGCCTCGAAGTCACTTCGATGATTAAATATCTCATCATGATGAATGATGTCTGAATTCCGTGGCTACTACCGTCAGGTTCAGGGGTTACGGGTCGGTGAAATTGAAACTGAAAGTTGCAATAACCAAAATCGCATTTATTACCAGCTTGTCAACTTAACGTGCGAAAATTATCATTTCTGATTCGGACTCTTTGGTTTGCAAATAAATTCACATCGATTGGTGAGATTGTACCATATAGTTGCTATTTTTTCTAAAATTCGGCTAGTTCTGCCTGATGTCTGACTGTACCTCAAGCATAAGTAAGGTGACCGATAGCATCTCCATGCTGATAAGCCCCACGGCTCAATTCATTTAGCCTGAATGTGAGTCTGAGTCATGACTTCTTCATTACCCTCGGAGGTGTCAGAGGCTGATGACGAAGGCAGGGGTTAACAGAGTCTTCATTAATGAGAAGTAATGCTTGTCACCACCTACTCAGCCACAGAGAGAGCCAGTCTGCCTTCATAATGTCCTCCGGATGATTCATTACAAGAGGGTCGGCACCTCTCACTTAGGAATTTCATTGTGGTGTGGAGCGTGGTCCGCGGGAGGTTTTCTTTTCATCACCTGGTTGGATTAAGCAGGCTTTCCCCCTGTAGAGCACATCTTCCCACACAGGGGTTCTTAATGTTTTTGTTCTTCCACTCAGCCAAATGGGGATTCAGTTTCATTGCATTTCATTAAATAAGAGGAGGACAATATGTGCTCATTAGTTGGATTCATTTAAGCTTAGTTACCTTATTAATTAGATGAAATACAGCTTCACAAATCACCAAAACTATAGCCTGGTTATAACCAGCCCCTTGGTCTATGCTTCTCTTTGTACAAGGGAATGGGATTCGGCTGATCCAGTCTTTTTTAATTTAAACATCTCCAGCAAGCAATCGTTTCTCTATGCCATCATGCAAAGAAAAGTATAGTCTGAGTGGATAGTTATGACCAGGCTACCAAAACTAGGTCTGTTTGAAAATATTAAATATGATGGGAAATCAATGTATTTACCCCCACCAGTTTAAAGATCCAAAGAATAATCAAACAACCACCATTAAGAGATCTATAGGCTTGAATTAAGGTCAAATCAGGGCAGTATTACATTCGTGTGTATCCTCTGTCTAGATCCACAGGTGTGGTCTGGGTGCCAGAATGCTGCAGAGCACTGAGAGCCACTTGTTTGAATACTCTGACTGTAGTCCCTCTTCATCCCATTGCCCCTGGTGGTGCATGGCGGCATTTGTGATACACAGCCTGTGCCCTGGACACACAGTGTAATTAAGTGCAATCAGTAAAGAGGATGCAAATTAACTCAGCTGGACTCGCACCACGCATATGCATTGTGCAATTGCTTTGTCTCCGTGATTGCTTTGTGTACCTTCACACACACACACACACACACACACACACACACACACACACACACACACACACACACACACACACACACACAGGCTCTTTTTTACTCACACATGCTTTTTTTTCAGGGTCCACCCCTCTAAACCCAGCAATTTTCATTTCCTGTCTGTTAACCTTTATGAGTCATCTTTGGCCAGATCATTGCTCAGTAATGATACAAGTGTGGGGGAATATTTCACAGATATTGATTAGTGAAATATTGAAATGCTTGTTGTTTGTTTGTTTTTGTTTGTTTGTTTGTTTGTTTGTTTATTCTTAAGGGCATTTGGATTGGGAGGCCATTGGCCTGATATTTGGGACTCGTATTTGCACCAGCACCTGGTTTCTCCATCTCTCTGTTGCCTTCATGTTGTAGACACCCAATGCCAGAGCCCAGCCTTGACCATCCCAATCCCATCTCAAATCCATCTGTGGCGCAACAGCACCTGCCTAAGGCCAGTGCTACAGTCCTGCATACATAATGCGCATGTGCATTTCATATGCAACAAGTGTGTGGAATTGCATCAGAATTGCATCATCAATGCATCATTCGCAAGCAAGTTGTGAACCTCCTATAACCAGAGCGCAGAGCACTCACTTTCGTCAGCAGGTAAAACTGTTCATTAATATTCATTTTGCAGAGTAAGATGTGATAATTACTGCCATTAATCGATTGAGGATGGTTTGTTAGTTATGGTTAAGGTTCAGTATGTGAATTAGGTGGCTGTGATAGGCACAGGACCCCAACGTGTATCTAGACAACTATTGGGGGGGGGGAGTATGCCTGATTACAGGGGCGCCGCCAGGGGGGGGAAGCTTAGGATGATTCTAGGGCCTGGCACTGACAGGGGGCCCTAGAGAAAATTTTAATATTGAAATCAATGCTTGGGGGCCCCAAAATATTTTTCTGTCATAGGGCCCAAAATTTCCAGCAGCGCCCCTGCCTGATTATTGAGATGTGTGTGCAAAGCTGTGTGTGTGGAAATGTACCAGCTCCTTAAGGAGCCAGACTTGCAGCAGGCCTGTAGGGGTCAATCCCCAGCAGCCTGCCTTGTGCCCTTGAGCAAGGCACTTAACCCCTAGTTGCTTCAGGGGACACTGGCCTTGATATAATTGGCAAATTTAAGTCACTTTGCATAAAAGCCTCAGCCAGATGAATAAATTCGGGAATAAAATAAAAAATAAAAAATCAAATAAATATAATTTGCATGCCCTGCCCTGAGTGCCACCTGTGGCACTGTGTGTTATTGGCGTGATGAATGCGGCCTCGTGGCGCTGGCACCTCCACACCTGGCCCCAGAGGCAACTCCGCTTCCTCCTGCCAGGTGATGCTAATGGCTACATTGGCATTCAGTGCGGTGCCACCGGAAGTGGCGGAGTGGCAGAGCGGCGGCGGCAGTGGCGGTGGCAGACGGTGATTGCTAATGCGTCTGGGAGTAATTACAATAAGCCCAGAGAGAGATGGAGGGAGGGATGCAGAGAGATCTGCAGAGAGACAGATAGAAAGAGAGCTGGAGGGAGGGAGTGGTGGAGGGAGGAAGAGAGAGAATTGGACAGGGAGAGAGAAAGATGGGAGATGGGAAGAGATGGTGAGAGACAGATAGGTGGGGAGGGAGGGAGGGAGGGAGGGGAAAATGAAAAGGAGAGAGACAAAGAAAAAGAGAGAGAGGGAGAGAGTGGTGGAGAGAGGCAGAGAATGAATTGGAGAAGGAAGGGAGGGAGAAAGATGCGGGAAGAGAAGGTGAGAGATAGAGATAGGTGGGGAGGGAGGGAGGGTAAATTAAGAGAAAATAAGAATGAGAGAAAGGCAGATTTGAGAAAGGAGAAGAGAGAGACAGAAACATACTAATTTCCTCTCTATTCACATGTGTCAATGACCAGACAGAATGAAAAAGGAAGACTTCATTCAGAAATTGCCCAAAGCAGTTCTGCTCATCTGACCTACTGGTCCTCAGTCCTCTTCCTTTGCACACACACACACACACACACACACACACACACACACACACACACACACACACACACACACACACACACACACACACACACACACATTCTCTTTCTATTAGTAGATCCTTTGGATGTGATACCTGTATCCTTACAGTCAGGCTCTCACACTTTATGACTGGGCCCCACATTACATTAGGGCTATGTGGATGTGCAGAGTTGAAAGTTTTTTTCCCCTCCTTAGCCAGCTTTAGTTTCCTTGTGGATTACATTCATAAGAATTGGAAATGCTTGATTTATTTAATTATAAGACACAACAGAGAAGGAAAACATGCTTCTGGATTAGCAATAGACAGTACATGCTACATGCAAGATTGTTGAGAGGTTGCTCTCCATGATATGGTGGCAGGTCAAATAAACACCACTCCACACCCACCACCACAAACTGCACAAACACACACATGCACACACACACTCACTCACACACACACACACACACACACAAACACAAACACACTCACAATTTTTGGTGGGTGAAATATGAGCAGTCACCATCTGCAGGCGTTTTGTTTATACTGCAGTGCAGTATCAGCTACCCCCCCCCCCCCATGCTTTCCCAATCCCACACACACACCTCACCCCTTCAAACACACACACACTCCTGACTCTTCTGTCTGCTTAGTGCACTAACACCCACCCGCATACTCCCTTCTGTAAGGTAAGTAAGTGTGTGTAAGTGTTTGTGGGTACTGTTGTCAGACAACGCAGACAGCCTCCACAGGGATTTGTGTGTGTGTGTGTGTGTGTGTGTGTAGGTGCGTCTGACACAAAGAAAAGACAGACTTGTTGATGTTTGAGGTGAGACTGACAATGAGCACAAACACGTCACCTGTGACGTCAAGGCAGTCTGCGAGCGTCCTTGACTGGATTGCACAGGGGATCAGTCTAACCCAAAGGTTTGTGATCTTTAACCAAAACCTCACACACACACACACACACACACACACACACACACACACACACACACACACACACACACACACACACATTCCTTCATTCTCAGTAGTCAGGTACACTTTCAGGTAGCTTTTCCTCTGTGAGCTGTTGCACTCACTCATAGCAATGAATGGATGAGGAGGGTGTTGTGCATAAGCCTGCAGTACACAAGCATACTTTACTTGGACTAGCCTACTCTTTTTTTCCTTCAGACTGCATGAAGCCTTGGTTACTGTTAATGATTGAATACGTAATGAGACACAGGTCTGTGCACATTACCCAGGATCCTCCTTGCCATGCTCTCTCTCTCTCTCTCTCTCTCTCTCTCTCTCTCTCTCACTTATTGAAAATTATGCTTCACTTGCAACATAAATTTGTGCAACTTTACGAAGATAGTTAGCCTGGCCCTTGCCTTCCTTTGCATTTCTGCTCGATTCTCATCTCCCTGTCTGGGATTCTGGCCTCATTGGTCTCATTTGCTCAGGATGCATCCCATCCTGGCCAATCAGCGAGCTTTGAGAATGCTATCAGTCAAGGGGTGATCCAATCTTAAATCCTAAATTTAAACATCTCCAGCAAGCAATTGCTTCTCAATAGCCGGAATTATGACCAGGCTAAGAGATTGAATATTCTTCCAGAAAGACTAAACAAACATTTATTGAGTTTACAGAATACGACAATTAATAGTAAAGTCTTTGATGTTGGCCCCGTTCGAGGTCCAGGTAAATGAGAAGCTTGGCCCAGCAGATCCCGACGATTCGTAAGATGGCAGGGACGGAGCCTACCCCCGGACAGAATTGGACAGGGACCCAACTGGCGGTGGTGGGGAGGGAGGTGGGGATTTCGGGAAACCGGCGTCTAGAGCTAGCCTGGCACGCCCTCCCAGTGACGCAACACCTTTGGTGTTGCTGTCGCTGGTCTGGCCAACTGCTGATCTGAACGGATTTCTGAGTTCCCCAAAAATGGGAAAAAAAGAAAGCATTTTCTAACATTGACCAGTAGCAAACCAAGGCATTAGAGGGAAGCGGGTCAACCATGCACTTTGAGAAATTATAGTGCTATAGGCTCTTGGTCAGACCAAAAGCTTTGAAAGTTGATGGCAATCAGGCTAGTATAGAGCAGCAAGAGCAGGTAGGAAGGACTGGTCTATAAAAACAGGAGAGTGAATATGATTGGTCATGCGATAAATGACGATATGTCTGAGTCCCCTCGAAGAACTAATACTAAGGCCCAGTCTCATTTCTATTCCCTAACACTAGCACTCGTTTTCGAGTTCCCTCCAAGATGAGACACCCCTCGATTGTGTAGTGAGAAGTGCAGATCTTCCCCTAATAAATGGGACAGCACTTTGCATAAAAACGTCTTCACCTGTTTCATGCGTCTATCGTTAAGACTGAACGGATATAAGGCTCTTAAACGGGGTAAACTGTTCAAAAGCCGTCATCGACAATTATCATCACCCACATGAGAGGCTCTGGTAATTCTGGTGAGAGATTTGCGCACTTTGAAAAATATCGATCTTTCTAATAGTCAGGTTTTAACACACCAGTGCGGAATTCAACTGAATTTACATCAAACTAAGATATCCCAACATTAAAAAATATACATACATGCTTAATTGCAATAGTAACTATATTTTTTAAGTTCTTATCCAGAGCTGAGAGAACGGGACACAGCTCGGGCAGTCGGACACAGCTCGGGTACCGACACGCAGTTCGCAAAGAATCGTGGGTAATTTCATCTTCACTTCAACTTCACTTCGTTCGAAGTCTGCACCAGACCTCCCTCCGTTTGAAGGGGCGATTTGAAGGGCTGAAAGCCACTATCCCTCGGTCCCGAAAGTATTGGGACACCCTACACTTAAACATGAACACGCAAACCGAGTGTTGGGGCCAAAATCGAGGGGAAGTGATAGTGAAGTGATAGAAATGGGACTGGGCCTAAAGCTTCCACTTACTCATGGGTTTCTGGGAGCAGCTATGTACGAGAGATTTCTGAAGCACCCAGGAGACTTGGAGTGTCTGCTCCGACACGTGCACTATGTGTCAAAAGGATATTGTACACTAATAGTCATGTAATGAAATTGCAACCCCCCAACCCCCACCCCTTCAATCCCACACACCCACTCATACACACAAACAAATCTTCTCTCCTCCATGAAATGAAAAATGTCTACAAAAAGATATATCCTGTGCATGTGTTATTCCTGTTTGTACTATTTTTCTCCTCTTCTGCGAACAGCCATGAGTGGATTCCTTTTATCATTTTCTTTGAATGTGAACAGATACTAGCCTCTGTTCAGTCTGCTAATGATGCACAGCGTCTCAAATAAATCACTGTGATTGGCCAACAATTCCCATGACGAAAGCACGCCAAATATGGTCGCCATTTTTTTTCCGGCCATTTTTATTATATTTAGTGAAGGACAGGAGTTTGCGCGGAGCTGACTCATCTCTCTGTCTCTCTACCTCCTCATTTTTCTCCTTCTCCCTTCCTGCCCTTTTCACTCAATTTAGGAATGAAAAAAAAGAATCTTATTTTGTTCACCGTTCTCCATTGGAATGTTTTCAGAGTTAATGCTTATGTGTTTCTTGGTTTCTTGTTGAAGTTCAGTGTCATGGGATTTATTTCATTTCCGCTGTCCATACTTGGCTGAACAGCTTGGCTCCCATTTGGTCTTTTGAAACACGCATACACACACACACACACACACACACAGCATTTCTGAACTTGAGGCTGAGAGCCTGAGGTGTTTTGTTCACGTGTGTAAGATTTAGCTTATTTGTCGATTTTCAACCCCACCCACCCCTCAGGAATAAAAGCCAATTTCTGTTGAAAGGACTAGGCTGAAAACAAACAAACAGTGTTTTATAGTGAAATGAGTGTCGTTTCCTATCACTCATTGCATGGCGATTTCGATTCTACCTAATGTCTGTCTTCTAAAATGCCACTGCAGCGCAGGGTACCATCATGAATACCAAGCGAGAAGATAGTAGGCGTCTAGAAATCTCCAAATGACCACATCTCAAAACTGTCGTGCAATTCTCTTTTTCTGTTTTTATTTATATTTTAGTTTTTCTTTGGCTGTGGTGCAAATGGCTACTGTGTTTAAAACATATTCAGATCCAGTCGTGTCCACATCCATCCTGATCTGTAAGCAATTTGATTTTCCTAGCTGTGCAGCTCAGTATGGTCACAGGGCCTATTTGCACTCAGTGTTTTATTTGTATTTGCTTGAGATACTTAACCAATCAGAAGATGGGCTTTTCCCCCGAATGCAATGAAGGCGTAACCTCACTCACATCAGATGATCCGTTATGCTGCAGGGGAGGGATTTCAGGACTATTGTGAAACAATTGTCCAATCAGGAGACAGTAGGAACCACCGGGAGGGATTTTAAATGGTAAGTGGACTGCCTTTATATAGTGCTTCTCTACTCACTCAAAGTGCTTTATACAATGTATGCCTCACATTCACCCTCTCACACACAGCTGGCAGAGGCTGCCATGCAAGGGGTTCGGTATCTGGACTGGAGTTATTTTCCCGGTCTCTCTCACACACACACACACTCGTTTCCTGTCTGCTTTCTACTCTTTCTTACAAAAAAGAAAGAAATCTTAAAAGAAAGAAAACTGTCAATTTAACGCTGAATTACAAATCAGCTTAGGCTTGGGCTACTTCCCCTATCTCTAAAACAGTAGTAACTTAAGCATGATTATATTGTTTATCCTCCAAGCAATGTCAAAGTAAATACACACATCTTTATACAGCTTACGTCAGCGTGTTCCAAAGGAAGCAAGCCTAGCAGAAGCATTGATTGCTAACCACGCCAGGGGAAATCATAGGGGGAACTACCGACTACCTGGGAGGTGACGCACACAATTACGTCTGTACCTCCTCAATGTTCTTGTTTCTATGGAAAGTTTGTAGCGGCATCTGTCAAGTGGAAATCATTCTGAACGATTACCAAACTATGGTCTCTTTCTCTCTCTCTCTCTCTTTTTAAGGAGCACAGAGTTACAGGTGGCACAGGGTGTAACACTGCTTAAGACATCATCATCATCATGTATCCTCATTTGATCAACAGAAATTTGGTCTCTGCCTTTCACCTTATCATGAATTGAACACATTGGTGTCAGTGAGCAGACCAGACCATAAACTCTATGTGTGTGTGTGTGTGTGTGTGTGTGTGTGTGTCATTGAGTCATGTGAACCTTTATTTGGACTTATGGAAGATAGAAGCTGTGCCTTTGTTGTCCTTACTGATATTATATCTTGGTGTGTGTGTGTGTGTGTGTGTGTGTGTGTGTGTGTGTGTGTGTGTGTGTGTGTGTGTGTGTGTGTGTGTTCGTTTGCAGCTGTCCAAATATCCCACCACTTCCCAGAGCCTTTGTGTCCCCTTGATGTGTTGTGCGTCATCATTTATGATTCAGGTTGACCCTTTCCTGCTACCAATGCTCACTGAAAGCTTGTGTGTGTGTGTGTGTATGTGTGTGTGTGTGTGTGTTTGTGTGCACTTGTGTGTGTGTTTGTGTTTGTGTGTGTGTGCACTTGTGTGTGTGTGTGTGTGTGTGTGTGTATGTGTATGTGTGTGTGCACTACCCCTTACTGAATCATCGCCCTCCAGTAGACTCCCATTTCACCACTACAAAGCATGGCGTGGGATAACACAGTCCTTCACGCTGTTTGTTGTAACCAAAAGCTGATGACAGTGCAGGCCTATATTAAAGCATCACATGTTAGATTTTCAGTGATGTAGCTACACTCAGGGCACATGGTAAATCAGGCTCTGCGGCTAAAGAAGCATTCTGACATTTTCTGTGTAATTTAAGTATCATCTGCAATTTCCTCTTAAATCTACTAACCTCACTCACGTCAGATGCAGCGTCCCTTGGCTGCAAGCATCTTATGTTGCGTCCATTGAAAGGGATTTCAGGACCGAAATTGAATGGACTGTAGGAACCACTGGGCAGGATTTTTGACGTAGCTCATTTCAAACTGGTTTGTCCAAGATTTTTTGATGACGTCCAGTCTCCTGAAGCAAATCTCTTACGGAGCTAATTCAATTGGAGTAGCCTGCTTGTAGCTACGAATCATCTGACATGAATGAGGTTATAAATTTACTGTAACATCTCTCTAGAAACACCCACTTACACACAGGAGCATCGTGAACATCACTCAAAGGTGTGTATGTGTGTATGAGAGAGACTATGAGAGAGAGTGTGTGTGTGTGTGTGATTTTGTCGATGCCATGTGTTGAAGTTAAATGTAGAAATGTTTCAAACTTTTTAGGTATAGAGGGGCGCCGGGTCAGTTGAAACACTTTTCAGTTAAATGTCTTTATCCAAGATGGTGTTACGGATATAAATAATTTTATCATGTAAGTAGAAAAGCACTCTGAGAGCGCAGATCTCCACCAAGGCAATGTAGTCACTGACACAATTTAAATTCCAGATAGTGTTCTGGATAACCGATCACCACCAAAATTGTATCAGTCATCACTTGTCCCAATGCACACATTATCCAAAAATCTAATCCAAATCCCTGCATATCTTTTCGAATTACTTTTTGTAACGAGACAGCCAGCAAAACTTACTTGATACACTTGGTTATCAGTGTAATTTGATAGCCTGTGTTGAAGGCTAAATTACACTTTTGTGTCATATATTTTAAATAGTGCTGCCAAAATTAACTGACTAATCATGTGATTAATCCCAAAAAATTAACTCAGATTAAAAAAAAATAACTCAGATTAATCCTGATTGATATGGTTCCACTTTCATGGCATGTATTATGTTCAATTTCAGATAGAAAATGACTCGGCTATTAAGTCAAACTATACAAAGATTATGGCCTAGCTCCTGACTGTGCAACAACATGTTTGGGGAATCTTTGGGGGTAGGGGACAGGTGAATCGCTCCATTTGTGAAGAACAAAGCCAACTATTTAGTATCAGGGTTTTTACAGGGCAAAATAAGGACCCAACATACCCTCGCATCCAAATTCTTACTGGAGAAAATGAGTTGCGATTTCATCACATGATCATCGTTGAATTTCATATATTTTATCTTACATTACAATTATGCATTATCAAATTACAGTGTAATTAAATGTGCCAGGACACTGTAACTAGTTGGAATGCACTAATTGTGCACTTATGTAGCCCTGTGCTATATTTTCTTTTTGTTTGTTTAAAATGTTAAAACATTAAGGAATGTAAAATTTGAAATTTCTATGCCAAGTGTATTTTGTTTTATGGCCTGTATTTTTATTTGGTTTCTAAAACTGTTATTTTTTGTGTATTTTCATTGGTGCAAGTGTATGACCTTTGAACTAGTGTGGCCTGCTGGGAAGGAGAAGCAGAAGGAAGAAGGAGATTGAGGAGAGCGGACGGCTCATCCCAGTCTCGCTGGAGTTTAGTTTGTTTAACTATGTTTTAGGTGTAACATAGCTCTTCCTAGGCTATAGGGAAGAGCATTAGTCTTTAATCCTCCTGCATCCCTCAAATCTTACTCACACCCTTTATCCTTGGGGTCAAATTGACCCCAGCTAAATAAATCCTCAAAAAATAATAGCAATTTATATTGTTACCTGTTTTTTTTGTGACGGGCACTTAGTTTTATGTCTAATAAACACAACATAATGCCCTACAATAGGAAGCCACCCTCACACATACCTCATTGTGAACCCAGAATACCTGGTGCGCGAATATAGCAAATTATTAGTCTAAATATGGTCTAAGAATCACCAAACTGCCTCAAAATGTGAAAGAACTATGATTTTTAGTGTTGAAATGGCTTTATATAACTCCTTAGCACACATTTCTTTTATCTGTAACACTTGGAATGAAAAACTTTTTCTGTTATTAGCAATAATATGAAAAAAAGTCACACGCATGGTCCTTTGGGGTCAATTTGACCCCAAGCCGACATACCAATAAACAAAGACAGTTTCAAAGCTCAAATATTGTTTTTATGTCTTGAATATAGCTGGCATCATATCTGATGGGGTGTGGGACCATTTTGACAACATTGGTAGCACTAGTTTAAGTTAGCTCAGTTAGCTAGGTAGCTAAATCAATCTGGGGTCAAATTGACCCCAAGGATCATCCGTGTGTACATTTTTTTGTAGAGGACACTCAAAACATATTTTTGTACAAATTCCATGCTTAGTCTACTGTCCACATCAAATGAGAAAAAGTCATGAAATATGAGGCTAAAAGAAAAAAGTTAAATATATATTTTATGATGCTAAACATTGCTTGTCAAATTGACCCCAAAGATCACAGGAGGGTTAAAGTTGTCGGCCTGAGAACTACAAAGGGACGTTACATTCTATTACTAGTTTTTGACAAGGCTTGGTACATGCTGAGTGGAGTGGTGAAACCACGTGTGGCAGCCATTTTAGCTAGCGTACCAGACCGCCTGCTTAGTCAGAGTGTAGAGTGCTACGGCTTTCCTCCGTGCAACTAACTGCTTGGACTTTGCAAGAACGTATTCTTCTGGACTCTGGAAAGTTGCTGTTCGGCTGGCTAAGGCGAACAAAGAAGCTTGCTCGACGGAGGTCCTGTTAACCACGTGTGTGCCGGTGGAGCGTGGTGCACCTGCTTCATCAGTGACAACGGGGCGCACCCTGTTTTCATCCAACTGCAACGAGGTACTAGCAAAGGCTAACTTTTTATTTTCTAGCTCTTTGGAGTGAAGCGACCGCTTGTGTTTTTGGTCTCAACGTACCCAAGCATCGGTCACAGGCCTGCCACGAGGGTTGGGTACTATTTTCATTTACCTATTGGCATAGTGTTTGGACTGTTTAAACTTGAACTTGAACTATACTGAAACTGTTTGAGTGCTACAAGCACCAAGGTACTTTCATTGAGCAGTGAGGCTCAAGGAGACATTTATGTTTAAAGAAAAAAGGGATTATTTCATATTGATGTGATTCTGTAATTTCATGTTATTTCAGCTCTATTTTGAAAAGAAGGTATTTTATTTAAAACAAACCTTTAAGTAAAAGAGATATTTTATTTAAAATTCATTGAAGTGTTTTATTTGAAACAAGGTTTATTGACATTGCATTGAAGAATTTAAAGCTTAATAAGGGCACTGTGTTATTTAAAACCCATAGATACTTGCATATATTGTAATATCACTATACACTACGAATTCAGGATGCCCATAAGGTTTACACCCAGAATCTTATTTAGTGCATGCCTGTAATAGGGGCATGGGGGCGTTACACTTACAAGATCACACTCTGCAAATTGTAACTCCTGCACTTACAATAACTTCTGTTCGCAAATCACACTCCTAGTAAGATATGTACATGCATTGTGTTGTAGCTTTATTGTTAATCCTCTTTTGTAAGTCACTTTGGTGTGTGTGTGTGTGTGGAGTGGACATACATAACACCAATGACAATACATTGGCTTTGACCTACTTGCAAGCTGAGTGTGTGTGTGTGTGTGTGTGTGTGTGTGTGTGTGTGTGTGTGTGAGTTGATTGACAACATATTTTTTGTGCAGGTACTGTATCCTGTGGATTTACAGCTGAAAATGTGGCACCTGTGTTTGAGTTAGGTAAGGCTCTTCAGTAAGATCTCCATCTGTGACAGCATGACAGGGCTCTTTGGACTGACGTGAGACATTTAAAAGTCTATGTTTGTACACACAATTCTAGTCATGTAATGTGTGAAAGAGAGAGAAAGAGAAATTGTGTTTGTGAGACAGTTTAGAATATTTGAATAACTGACTTTTGTTGAATATATGTGACATAACAAGGCTAAATAATAGATTAAAATAGACTTTAAAGATAGCATATGACAGTGACAAAAAACTACCCGAAAGCACAGACCATACACTATGCATAGCCTAATTACTTCCTCTTTATGCGTATTAAATGTTCCCAATTAGATTCAATGTATAATCCATCTTTTCATTATGCTTGCAGCATAGTACTCTCCACAAAGTCTGTTGCATAAAGTCAACAAAGGCTACTGACTAAAAGTGACATAATATTTCAAAATATTTTACAGGAAAATATGTTTTTGTTTTTTTTCATGTGCAAGCCATCATGAAGCAGTTCAAACTTGCTTTACAGAAAAGCATAAACTCTGATTATGAGGGTTATTTCTAAGTCTTAAAGTGGTAGCCTACAGTTTGCACACTACCATGCAATTCTGTTGTCAGTTCAGTTTAAAGACTATTTATACCATTGGGATGTTAATGTAGGCAAAGGACCAGATGCTGTGACTTATATAGACAATTATAGTCCTTAGGTTTTACAGGTTTGGTGCACAGGTGGATAAAAGTTGCACATTATCACATTAACATCAGTAATAACAACACACACACACACACACACCACATCCACCCAATACCACCTCCAGCACTACCTCCATGGCCTCATGATGTGACAGAACAGAGCCAGGATCAAGGTCTTACCGGGGGACACAATCTTCCTCTCTGCACGCCACTTCCGGAGGGATCTCCTTTTTTTTTCTCACATACACGCAAACAAACACACACACACACACACACTCTGTTACTGACCTATAAATCCAATGTATGCTACATGTGATGTTAGCTGCAGCCCTCCAAGAAAGAGAAACTAGTTTAAGACCCCCGTGAGTTCATGCCAATGGCCAAGGCTAAACATTTCGTAACCATTTCCCCACGATGATGTAGGGCCAAATCCCCCCCCCTCCCCCCCACACACACACCAAAAACAACAACACATTCTCTTTTCCGCAAACCCTGAACTCCTAGGAACTACTGCAGCCGTGAAGCCTTGCTAGACTCAATAGGCAGTCATAAAAACCAGCCCTCATGCCGCTTCTCTTCCTGAATTGCGCTTTTGTGTCACTTTGTCTGAGAATTTTGAGTGATTCTGAAGGCATTCTGAAGGCAAAGCCCTAACCCCAACCCAGCCTACAAACACAGCAGACGGAGACTGAACAAGAAAAGTAGCAATCGTTTATCGGTCATTTCTAATGCCTTGGTCTCTATCTGAAATGCCCTTTCACAGTTAATTAAAAAAAAAAAAAATTACATCAAAATTAAATGAAAGAATCTCTAAATCCCCCCGAAGTCCTGAACTAAGGATGCTAAGCGCTCAAATATGAGTTTGTCCCATATTTGTAAGGTAAGATGTGTTTCATAATAAATACATATGGAGCCCTCTTTGTTCTATATTTCTGACATATTTTCAGTACAGATAGCAACCAATGACAACCCACATGAGGTAAACATTTTATTATTCTGTATCTTTGTTATTCCATCCATCAGGTATTCACGTAAATAAAGTTCTAGATGTTTTGGCCACGGGGCAAACACCCCTGTGGAGCCCCCAGGCGAGAGGAGTGTCAGCAACTTGGAAAAGTGGCAGCTAGGCAAAATGGTTTATCAAGAAGATGTAAGGAAGGCAGCCCTAAGGCGTGGCAAGGAGGCAACACTGTGCCTCCCCAGATATCTGTGTCTGTACAATAAAGCTCGAGTTGTTCTTTCTCACGTTCAGTTCGGGATTGTCTCCACTAACGACTGGCATATAATAACTATACACAAACACTCACAGGATTCCATGCAAGGTGCCAACCTGCACATTGGAACCATAAGGCAGCTTAAGCGGCCGTTCACACTGACACGCTTTTTTCACCTCCAGGCGCTCGATTTCAATTGTTTCCCTATGGAACGATGCGACTTGACCGTTGCTACACGCCTCGCGTAAAAAAAGCGCAAGTAAAAACGCAAGCGACTAAAAAACGCAAGCACTCAAAGTTGAAAATAGTTTAACTTTTGAGGTCGCGTTTTCTTCAACAATGGGCCCGTTGCCTAGCTGCCAGTCATAGCTAAGTCGGGGAGTTAGCGGTTTAGCCAAATCTAGCTGTCATAGCAACAAGACGTACATTTATCATTTTCGACCTTGCATGTTTTTGTCACTCATTTTTCAGAATACTCGCGTTTTACAAGCGGAAAAGCGTGTTCAGTGTGAACGACCCCTAACTGTGTCTTGCCCAAGGACACTTTCCATAAGGTCATCATGAGGAGATGGACTTCTGCAACTCTTTGGTTGCCTGTCTACTTCTTGTGCCACCATTTTGACTTCATTCTGCCACACAATGGCATTCAAAAAGTGACGTCCTGGTATCTATTCCTCTTGCCAGTCCGATGAAATCATGTGTTCCTCCTCCCACTTCAATCATCGTTAGCCATGGCTCGCTGTGAGTGATTAGCATCCGTAACTGGGAACACACTCAGTCATGATTGTGTGGCTGATGACATGGCGTTCTATGGAGCGATGGTGTGTGTGTGTGAGTGTGTGTGTGTGTGTGTGTGTGTGTGTGTACATGCGTGCCTGCCCATGAGTGTGTATCCAGCCAATCTCCTTGCCCAATCTTCGCCCCTTTGCCCGATCTTAGTGCGTCACCAGAGCCGTTGGTAATTGGCAGACGGTCAGCAACCGCCACTGCCAGGGTCAAGCCTAAGGAGAGGTAATCAATGAGGGAGATCATTAGTAAGGGGGAGGGGGGTAGAGGGCCTCATCACTCCTAGTCGTCTGAGTTTGGGGGTTTTTAGATTTCGGTCTTTTTGTTGCTCACTTTTCCTTCACTTTTGCAGTTCTGTTCCTCCGCCTCTGGTTCAGAGTTATGATTTCTGCTGTTTTTCTATTCACAGTTCATTCATGTATTCTAGCCTTCCCTCCCTCTCGCTCTGACTCTCTCTCTGCCCCTTTGTTCGCCCTCTTCATGCCATTCATTCTCTCTCTCTCTCTCTCTCTCTCTCTCTCTCTCTCTCTCTTAATGTATTGATGTCACCAGGAACTTCATGCATTCATATTCTCTCTGTCTGTCTGTCTCTCTCTCCATGTATTGATGTCACTTCATGCATTCATATTCTCTCTCTCTCTCTCTCCCTCCCTCCCTGCAGTGATGTGGGCAATTTGTGCATTCCTGGGGTGTCAGTGAGAGATGCTCACAAATTCCCTGACAATGACTCAGCCAAGCTGGTTCCTGTGCTGCCCCCCCCCCCCCTGCACCTCAAACCCACCCCCTTACCTCCCATTCCACCCCACCCCTTCATTCCACACCTCACCCAATATCGATTCCCTAAGATCCTCGATTTGGAGGGGCGTGCATCCACCATCATTCTCCCACACCCTCCACCCTGCAAACGTGCAACAGGTGTGAGGTGGACACCACTGTATGACATCATTACACCCCCCCCCAGAGGTGAGTCAATGGTTGACAGCAGCTTGCAGCTAAACATAATGATTCTTGTGTCCACTGCCTTGACACCTGTCGCTGTCCATGCCTCCACACGTTTCACTTAATTCCCCTACAGGCCATTTGGCTTCCTCCCTCCAATTTTCTTCTATATCCCTTTCATCATTTTCTTCCATCTCTCTTCTTTTATTTTCTTTCTCCCTCAATCCCCTCCCTTCCTTGCCTTGTCTTTTTCTTCCTCCTCAGTCCCTCTGAAACCCCCACCTACCACCCTCTGGCTGCTGACGTCTGTTTCTGCACAATCTGTTAATGTGCTGTCATTCAGACTGACTTTGCACTCAATAACTGCTATCAGCCCACTCACTGTTCTCCTTTTATGTGTGTGTGTGTGTGTGTGTTTGGTGTGTGTGTGTGTGCACACGCGTGTGTGTGTGTGTTTGTAGTGTGTGTGTGTGTGTGTGTGCAAGCATGTGTGTGCATGCTTTCTGACAAATGGTGTGTGTTTGTGGTGTTTGTGTTAGTATGTCTGTGTCTGTGTACATGTTAGTGCTTTTTGTCTGAGATTGTGCATCTTTGAGTGCTTGTTTGTGTGTGTGTGTGTGTGTGTGTGTGTGTGTGTGTGCAGGTGGCGAGTGCTTGCACAGAATATCTCTGCTGGACTCACTCACTTATCCACTACCCAACCCTTGCTCGCTCACTCTCTCGCCTCCAATGACGTCAGAGAGATTTTAGAGGTAGTCGGAAACGACAGAAAATTAACACCTATGGCAATCACTTAAGCACTGGCTTACCGCTGCAATTAAAGTGAAGTATTGAATGCCAGGACCTCTCAAGGTAACTCTCTCTCTTTCTCTCTCTCTCTCTCTCTCTCTTGCCCTCCCTCTTTTCTCACTCCCTCCTTTTTTTCCACAAATTCACATGGAAGACCTTTCCGGAAGTCTGCCAGCCTCAGTGGCTCTATGACCATATATGGGTTTCCTGTCTGCAAGGACAGCGCAGTGGACCCCCCCCCCCCCCTTCATTCAGTTTCATTTCATTTTCTCTCGCTGTTGCTCCCCTTTCCTTCTTTTCTCTTTTCTCTCTCGCACTCACAGTCTGTCTGTCTCATTTCTATGTCGCAAATGAACAAATGATGACTGCTTCAGTGCAAAACAATGCAGCTGCGGTGGAGAATTGGCGTAAGCATATATATACAGTTTAGTGCAAGAGGATGAGGCATCCTGCACATGTAAGGTGTAAAGCAGGGTGCACCTCAGAACCATGATACACTCTCTCTCTCTCTCTCTCTCTCTCTCTCTCTCTCTCTCTCTCTCTCTCTCTCTCTCTCCCTGCATTGATAATCAGTGATTGATTAATTGCATTGTCAGAGGCTGCAGAAAGGGACTCATGCACGCATGCTCAAATTTCCAGTTGCACACATGCAAATCTGTTGCAAATGTGCATACTAAAGATATAGCTCCTGTTTTTTGTGCTGCTCTTGTTTCTAAATCCACTGAGAGTGATATTGACATGGAAGGGAATACCTTCCGCTTCCAGGTGTGTGTGTACGCATAGCAAAACAAAGGGACTCAAATCAAAATCCCTCCAATAATACTCTTGCTTCCGCAAGGGATAACGAGTGCTCATTAAGAAAGACAATAGATACAATGAAACATTCTGTTTAGGCTGAGGGAGAAAAGAAAGAAGAAAAAAAAACATGTGTTTCTTTGAAGACAAGGACACACTGAGAAAACTCGTCTCCCTTCCGCATGTTCTCCCCTCGCCTTGTCGTTTTAAAGTGTGTGTGTGTGTGTGCGCGCGTGTATGTGTGTGTGTGCGTGCGTATGTGTGTATGTAGGGTGTTCTAGCCACCTAGTGAGAGGCTTTCAGTGAATGAAACACCTCAAGTTCCGGTTATTTCTTTGCCATTTTGTACCTCTGTGCAATCTGAAGAACCCCCTGTTCTGGCGACAACGGTTTTACTGCATCCGTGAAACCTCCTTTTTATGTGTGTGTGTGTGTGTGTGTGTGTGTGTGTGTGTGTGTGTGTGTGTGTGTGTGTGCGTGCATGTGTGTGTTGGTATTTGTATTTTTTGTGTTTTAGTCTTGCCAATAAGTCACTCGTGTCATTTCAATATGTTTTTCGCAACATCCCACATGAATGCAGTGAAGGGGCACCTGTAGCACAGGAAAAGATCATGAGTCTCTCTCTCTCTCTCTCTCTCTCTCTCTCTCTCTCTCTCTCTCTCACACACACACACACACACACACACACACACACACACACACACACTGTCTCACACTCAGGGTAGTGCACTTTGTACCTCATTGCCAACACTTCATTCCTGGCCACCTTTCCATCTTTTCTATATGAGCTGGCGAAAGGCTGCACATCTCATTGCAAGCACATAAGTGGGAAAGAAGAACACTTGTGACTGGAAACCCAATCAGCTGTAGTGTGGCTGGAGATGAGGATGTCCGCATGTCCTACACACAGAGAGAGAGAGTGTTGGAGATGTTTTCATGACCACACATACACACACACTGGAGTTGGAGATTTACATAACTACACACACACACACACACACACACACACACACACAAGGGTTGGAGATGGAAAGAAGCAGAGTAAAGACATAAAGGGGAGTGCTGCCAGAGATGGAGGCTCAAGGGGGTCGGCCTGTTGATTGTGAGAGTGAAGGATGATGGTGAGAAGAGGGGGAGGATGGTGAGGAAAGAGGGAATCACAAGAGAGAGAGAGAGAGAGGAAAAAGATTACAGGCTGCATCTGTAAATGAAAAAAAATGACAGAGAGAGAGAGAGAGAGAAAGAAGAAGAAGAAAAAGATTACAGGCTGCATCTCTGTAAATGAAAAAAAAGGAAATCCCTCCGGAAGTGGCGTGCAGAGAGATTGTGTCCCCGGTAAGACCTTGATCCTGGCTCTGTTCTGTCTTTTCATGAGGCCATGGAGGTAGTGGTGGAGGTTGTGAGGGTTGTGTGTGTATATTGTGTATTGTGTGTGTGTGTGTGTGTGTGTGTGTGTGTGTGTGTGTGTGTGTGTGTGTGTGTGTGTGCATGTGTGTGTGTGTGTGTTTGTGGAGGGAGTTGGGTCGCCAGGAAGTGGCTAGGGGCCACATGCAAGCCGAGGGGTGTGACTCAGAGGCGTGCACTGCTGAGAAGGCCATGGAGGTAATGGTGGGGGTCGTGCTGGGTGAGGTTGTGGGGTGTATGTGTTTGTGTATGTGGTATGTGTGTATGTGTGTGTAAGGGGTTGTCGCCAGGAAGAGGCTAGGGGCCACATGCAGCTGGGGGCTTGACTCAGAGGTGTGCACTACTGCTCCTCTCGCTCCTCCCCTGCACTCAAGATGGCGTCGTTCAAGACGGCAAAAGTAAACATTTTCCACTGCCACAGGGTCAATGATAGGCAGAAGGCTTGTTAATGTGAATCTAAATGTGTCTATAAAATACAGTATATTACAGTATGATTTTCATATACTGTCACTGTATGCTATATATACTTAAAAGATACTAAAAGGATGGGCAGCAAGATATTGCCTTATATTGTGAATAGCAACAAGGTTTATAATGAAATAAGTCCTACTCTATCCTTCAATCATGCATTGTTTTTGTTGATTGCATTAAATGGACTCTTCCAATAGTCACATCCAATAAAATGTTTTAGCACAACATTTTATCGCAAGAGCGATATGTCCACTCTAGCTTAGCAAGAGCTAGTGTCCACACTACACAATGATTACAAAACCTTTTTATCGTTATCATTCGCTTGCTGTCTGCCCCCTAAATACACTGTGAAAAAATCCGGTCTCAGGAGACAACACGGGGGCTTTAATCGTCAAATAAACAAAACAAAATAAAAACAATAACAATAGCAGTGATAAAGTACACAAACAAACAAAATATAACAACCCACACTCTAGCAAATCACTTAAAAGATTGGTTGGGAGTCACAAACTTACTCCCATCCTTCCCACAACCGTTTTTAGCTGGAACCTGGTTTGTTATATCTTGGTGGCGAACCTGGCCCCAAAAAACATGCAGGAACTCATATTGCACCTTTAAAAGGTTGTCTGTTAATTGTGCCCATACTCCTTAGCAGGCACGTGCAGAGCAGGTGACCAGGCCTCGGAGATGACAATTGGAGACATTTTCTCTAAATTTTCCTGCGGATATTCCTACTGTATGTTCCTATACATGTATATACAGTCAATCATCAACACAAGTAATGTTTTAGCTTCAAAACAGGTACAAAGTGGATTTGTTCTTGTATTTTACTGGGGGCAGACCCCCATGATGCCCGAAAACGAGGTCCTCTGGTCAAATATACTCTAGCCACTGCCCCCTTGCTCCTTCATGTCTCAACTACTCCGATTTTGCTCTGTCAATTTACTTATCAAACATTGAAACTACATGACCTGAACATTCCTGCGATGTTACTTGCTAGTCGCTGAAACAAATGATTTGTAAGGAAGTTCACTTTAATTTTTTTTTTTTTTTTTTTAAGCATAAAAATAATATTAAAGACAAAGTTCACTTTTTAGCATGTTTAGCCCCTTTCGTGTCTAGAACGTAATGGAATCATTGACAACAACATTTTTTACTATTGCACCTGTCAGTCCTACACCCATGTCACAAACATTCAAATACTGTATTGTCGTATGTTCAGCTTTTTACATTCAAATATGATATCGTAGCTTGGCCAAGTTAAGGAATGTAGAGTATTTAAGATCACTGACATTAAGGGGCCAAGTTACTGGGCCAGTGTTGGTTGTTATTAGGCCTACCACCTTCTGGGGATAATGTGGGTGTTATTTTGGGATGCTGTGTGTGTGTGTGTGTGTGTGTGTGTGTGTGTGTGTGTGTGTGTGTTTACAACAATGGGAGGGAAAACTTCATTGCAAACTTTCTTTGTGGGCTTGGCTCTGGCTGACAACAGTTTTCATTAAACTTCACCTTGTGAAAAGTGGAGCCTGTCCCGTAGGCTAGTAATTGCTACAATATATACTGCATATCAAAGTAAAAAGTACAAAAAAACATCTGTGTGTGTTTGTGTGTATGTGTGTGTGTGTGTGTGTGTGTGTGTGTGTTTGTTTGTTTGTATACTGTAGTGGGCCTCTTCTTCTACCCTTTTAGGCTTGGCTTGTGCCAGTGGAAAACTCTATTTACAAAGTGGGGCAAGAGCGATGATGGGCTATCAAGGGCACCTGATTGAACCTGAGGGAGGAAAAAAATCCAACATAGTAGTTGTGCCAATGGAAACCGTAATTGAATGCCCAAAGTGTATGTGCGTGTGAGTGTGTGACTGGTGTGGAGTGGTAAGTAAATAAACACGTGCCAAGGGAAGGTGAGAAAAAAAAGGAAATTGTTGTTTTGAAAGGCTTGTCCACAAGTTGATGTCCTGCAGGTGGAAGTACATAACAATAATTTAGATAGAGCAAAGAGGAACAGTCTGCTGCTGCTTGTTAGCCTCCTCCCGCTTTTCAATAGCAAGACAAGACAGAGGAGACAGCGAGGGAAAATAAAACTTTAACACTTTAAAGGGGACAGACACATTGAATGTAAAATCATTTTAACCTTGTTTGCTCAATTTAGAAGAGGTTTTGCATAGCCACAGAGCTGTTATGAACATGAAAAATGGTTGTGCTTCATGATTCAACTTAAATAAAATGAGTGAATTAGGCCTATAGCAAACCCTATAGTATACTAAACTATAGTATTGTGCAACAAGTCATCTTTAATACAATAGTGATGGCCAAAGGATAACTAAATATACGTAACAAAGATAGTTTGTCTCCCTTTTGTGGATACAGGATAAATTATTTATTTTGTCACTTACCTAACTACGTAGCATATTACGTCTGTTAAACTTGTACTGTATATTACTGCTAACAAACTTGTGATGGCAACGAGATGAGACGGTTTTAGAGAGTAGTTACAACGGTGTGAATAAATCGTCACAGGTCATTGCAAGTAATTGCACGTCAACACAAAAGATTTAATATGTCAAATTGCAGTTTCTGAGTTTTAGAATGCCGCAGGTTTTTAGAATGTCATAGCTTATTTCGATGTGGATCTTTGGTCTGTAGTCACCTTTAAGAATGCCACTGAAATGAAACATTCTATGTCCCCTTTAAACACCTGGAAACGTGAGTGTGCTGGAAGTTGGCAAGCAAAGGAGAGGGCAGGAAGGAAGGAAGGAGTCAGAGGTCCATTTTGGATGGATCCAGGTTACTTGGCCATTGCCATGTTCCTGTGAGCGTGCTACAGCTCCACTGGTGCGATCGCACCTCCATGACAACATCACATGCAAACAAGTGACGCACAGTCCAGCTCAGCTCAGAATGAGTGTGTGTGTGTGTGTGTGTGTGTGGTCTGTCCTTTTTTGAATGGGATTTTTGTGATGGCCTTCCGGATAGGAATTGGTAATGTCCATGATGGCTATTTCTAACCCTTTTTTATGTGGTATTATTTAGAGACATACAAGGCCACCTTACTTCAGCCACTAACCTGAAGAAGACATTTCCACCACCACTTTCCATGCCTAAGTGGACTTTCTTGAGGTAGACTAGTACTCTTTTGCTCACACTCTAAACTGGATGATATTGATTCAGACCCTGCAATTTATTTTTTGTTTGAAATCCCAGTGGCATGACAATGACCTGACTGACAAGACACCACACAAATAAGGGGTCATATACTGCCCTCTGCATCCACCCCCTTTCCCCCCAACTTCTCTCCATCCCCTTCCTGTATTCCTGTATACCTTTCCATAAATAACATAACTTCTATACAGTTTTGTTAATCAATGATTTTTTAACAATGCAATATAATGTACACAGCCTGAACTTTACAATATTTGAAGTGCTTTAGCTGCTAAACAAAACAAGAAAATCATGTGTATCAAAGTAAGGTTTTGGATTGAGAATTAAAAACTTTAGCAAAAGTTTTAACAGGGAGACTCAACATTGCATCATTCATCACCTATCCAATCCCTCACATTCACCTGCTTTATAATGACTTGACTAACATACCTGCTGTCTTTGGCACTGATTATCTGAAATCCTTACAGTAAATCCGTCCCCACCACCCTCAGTTGGGTAGGCTCCGCCTCTACCTCATGAAATCAGGTAGAATCTGTTGGGCCAAGATATTCGAAATAGTGGACCATGGATGGACGCCAAAGACTTATTATCTATTCATGTTACTTAATATTGTTGTCACTCGTTTTAATATCATTTCACTCTTTGCGTCTTGCTGGGAGAAGTTCAAGTTCTTCAGGTCGCAGCACTCTCAATCGCACTTCAGGTACAGCTCCCGAAAGCGCCTCAAGATGCAATCTGTTTCACTAACACAAAACACTTGCCAAGAAATATTATTTGTGAAGAGGTTAGCTGTGTGTGTTTGTGTGTGTGTGTGTGTGTGTGTGTGTGTGTGTGTGTGTGTGTGTGTGTGTGTGTGTGTGTATGTGTTTGTATTTTCACGCATTGCTTGAACTCACAGAACCTCATTATGTTTTGGATTACACTGGAAAAACAATCTTTTCAGGAATGCGTCAGCACAGCCCTACAGGGTCCAAGAGAATGAAACGGATCAACATGGTTGCACTTGGGTCATAATGTGCATAGCAATGTGTGTGTATGTGTGCATGTGTGTTGAAGCGTGTGTGTGTGTGTGTGTGTGTGTGTGTGTGTTTGTGTGGAAGAGGCATGAAGATGAGGAAAGAAACCCGGAAGTGGCGTCTTCAGATGATCTCTGTGACCTCTCAAGGTGCCATCTAACGGCATGTGATCCTGAAGTAGACCATTGAGTCGAGGCCCTTATGTTTCTCCCTCTGAAACAGATGACTTCAGAGGCAGCACATGGTTTTCTGACATCAGCCACCTGACCTCAGCCAAACCAGTCCTAGTTTATCATATACTCATACTCATATGCTCCTAAACATACAACATACACAAAATATTGTATAGTTGTGTGTGTGTGTGTGTGTGTGTGTGTTTGTTTGTTTGATTGATTGACTATTTATTTTATTTTACAAAATACAAGCCTAAATGTTTGCACAAATTGGCTGACACCAGAAAAAGTTCCTTACATTTTTCACGGCAGTAATTATATGCATGTGACAACTAAAGTATCGAAAAATGTTTTGGCTGTCATTGATATCCAATTGTTGGTGTTCTTAAAACTACCCTGGGCATTCTGGTCAGGTCATTTATCATGCCAAAATAGATTAACCAAAATCTAGACCAGTGTTAACAGGTTGGTGACAAAACAAATCTGATCTCCCATTGCATTAATGTAATCAGTGTGCATCAGTTATGAAAACTGACGCATCAGACCAGTTGATCAGCTCATCTCACAGCTAAATAAGGACTACATCCGTCGGAGAGTTTTGTGTCATTGGGAAGCACACTAATTAGTCCGGTATTCAAAGTCTCAGACAGGGAAGTCTGCTTTTTATTTATTTGTATTTATATTTTTAAAACCCATTTTTTTTCTGAAGGACAGACTGAAAGAACTGGGCTATGTCTATATCAGGGAGAATTCAATGTTTAGACAGAAATTTCAGCAGAGTGGCAATGACACTGGCAAGTACCCAAGAAAACATCAAAACCTTTCTTAAAACAAGTGGAAATGGGCCTAGGCCAGTGTTTCTCAAACTTTTTCAGACCGAGGACCACATTGGCCAAAAAATGTTTTTTTCAGGGACCACCTGCCATTGCGCCCTCTCGCTAAGTCACATGCTGCTACCCTTTAACCAAGTAATTTATAGAGTAGGCACTTCAGATGCTTTAATAAACAGTGAATTACAGGTCTGCCTCTTATATTCAGTGAACAGCTAATCTTTGGCCCTCAAATAATGACACAGGCTAAATTTACATATTATTATGGTAATCAAGTCGCGGACCACTTGAGCTTGCTCGCGGACCACCAGTGGTCCCCGGACCACACTTTGAGAACCACTGGCCTAGGCAAACCCTTCACTTCCTCCCAATATTCAAGGAGGACAACCAGCAGGGGAATCAAAACTTACATTCATACATAAAATATACCAAATCCTTTTTTTTGAAGGACAGCCAACAACAAGCCCTCTTATAAATGAAGTTGTTTCCTAAGTCAAAGGTCTCATGTCATCATCATATACACTGTCCCATGCCAAATCAGCGACTATAACTAGTCCCTGGATTGGAAATGGCATTTTCAGACAGAGTTAACGGAGTTCAACAACATGGGGATCACTTTCAGGGTGATTTTTCGAATAATAAAACCAGAATAGCCAATCATAAACCATGATAGTTTAGGCATTCATTCATTCATATGAAGACAGACCTACATTGTTCAGTGTAGTTACAGTTCTCTTGTCCAGTTGTGAATGGAACCTAAGAGTGGCTGTGGAACACTCTACTGTAAATGTAATTTCTAAACTTATCAATGCTAAACATGCTTCATATCCATGTTGGTGCATCCATGGTCAATATCTGTAATATGTTTGTCCTTTGATCATTTATAGGCCTACTAAGAAAATAATTAAATGAATAAATAAAACAACATGCTGTTTCATTTAAATTGGTGAAATTCAAGATAGCTTTTCACAGTTTTTTTAATGAATCGGATGATGTTTCCTCAAAATGAGAAGTCATCTTTCAATAGCAGTGGGAGAGTAATGGTAGTTACACCAATTAGTTCTGGGTGTGAGTATCAGAGTCCTGCTTTCTGTGCTGGCAAAAACTTTCTAAAGAGAATGAGTAGGCTATCGATACAAATAACGGTGTGATGTCTTAATCAAAACTCTTAAAATCAAAACAAGGGCTTGCGAGAGTGAGGCAACACTGGGTGTTTCAGAATTGCTTTGTAGAAATAAATTGTTTTTTTTTTTAATTATTTACTTAATTACTTAATTATTTACTTGAATATGTGCAATTTTCTATGTCTGCAAATTGTGAGAAGTTATTAGCTGAATGTGGAATGTGAGTGTAGAATGTTTTGAATTAGCTTTGCCTCATTAGGCTACTGCTAAAGGAACAAGGTTAATGGGAGGGTCCGTCACTGCACATGAGCTTTGGTTGTCTGTCCTGAGCAAAAGACAACAGAGTATTATGTAATAACATTGATGACCTCTTTGACACTGGGCAAAACAACGGTCAATCGATTATTTGGATGTCTGACTGTCTCTCTGTCTGACACTGTTGTTGCAGTCCATTACGCTCTCTGTCTCTCTCTCTCTCTCTCTCTCTGTCTCTCTCTTTCACTCTCTCTCTTTCTTTCAGTCTCTCTTCCTTCTCTGCATTGGCTTGTTTGTGTGTTAGACTGAATTGCTGACGCCATTGCCCAGGTCAAGAACTTAGTTGTGGGCGTTGAGAGGCCCTTGAGATTTTCCGTAGCAGCCATTACAGAATTGCTAAGTGCCATGCAGTTCACCCAGTCTGCATGTTCACACACACACACACACACACACACACGCGCACACACACACACACACACAAACACACAAACACACATACACGAGCAGGCAATTACACGGCTTTCACAAAACGGCATGTGACGCACAAGGCTTCCCCAGAACCCTTAATGCATATTCATCAACAGATGATCAGGAGGCTCGGGTAATTATGAGAAAAAAATTACCGCAGTAGCTGCAAAACCTCTGGTGGCATAAGAATGGCAATGTATGCACTTGGATGCTCAATGTTTGTTTAAGACAGCAAGGAAAAACTTACCTCACTCACGTCAGATCATGCGCTACGTAACTTTCGTAAGGCACTTCCGCGCAACGATCTGATGTTGAAGCCCATCAGAGAGATTTCAAGCCATTATTCTCTAACCGGACCAATCAGGGCCGCTGGCTGCTGTAGAGGGTGTGACGTAGCGAAGAAGCAACTGTTTTGAATCCAACCAATCCAACAAACGTAACGAGCGTCTTCGGTTGGTTTCGATGTGGTTGGCTGCAGTGTACGTCAATTAAATTGATGGACAAGCTGTTTGCCCAGTTAGATTCAAGGATTTCTGGCTCCTGAAATAATTCGTCTATCGCTTAATATCAGATGAACGCGCGTAGCGGTACATCTGACGTGAGTGAGGTAAAGGAAAAACATCACTCCTAGGTTATGGTTATTTTTTAACTTGAACATATTATGCTCATTTCTATAAGTACGGTAACTACATGGATGATAAATGGCCCAAACACGCTACCTTCACCCTGCATGAATAATCGGAGCAAATGCATATGTTAAAAAAAAGCTTCAGTATTCTTTTTTTTTTTTTTCATTTATTCGGGCGGATGCCTCTGCTGGAATTAATATCTTAGCATTCAAATCAGCCAGGCTAATGTGGAACGACAGTGGCAATCAGTTTTGCATTAATGAGCGATTGGTCTGATGTGATGCCAGTTGTTAAGAACATCCCAAAGGAAATATGAAGATGAGAATGATCTTTTTTTCTTCTTCTTTTTTCACTCCTTTTTCATGCTTAGCTAGACCATTAGTCATCATTAATCAGTTGTCCTCCTCCCTTGGCGAGGCCGTGGTGTTTCACTGACGCATGAGGTCCGGGAACAGAAGCCATCGCTAACAGCATGGGCATGGGCGCTAACGACAACTGGGTTGCTGTTGCTTGCTTCCTGCCTTTTTTCCTCGACTGGTGTTTTTCAGGCAAGCCAGCATATTTCTGTAAAGAATTTTCATCTGTTTCAGAGCAGGCAGGAGTGAGACAGGGTGGATGATGTGGGGGTTGGTTGGTGGGTGTGGGGGGGAGGGGGGATAAGCAGGTGTTCTCAGGCAGGTTTAGCTCGTCTCACACGTCCTTGCTTTGCGTCATACCACAGCAAGTTACCTCAGCACGGAGGCGACGAGGCGTGCTTCTGGATATGTGCCAGATGGCCAGACATGAAGTGGAACAGAACTGGATTGGCCAATTAGATTGATTTGAACTCTTTACGACAAAATGTCTTGTTCACATTGAGATGAATTTTTCATTATGACATGGAAACTCAAACTGGCCTGGATGAAATACTCCACTGCTCTACAGTAAAGACTAATGTATATGTTGTACCTATATGAATATTTAATGTTCTTGGAATTCTAAAAGTTTAAGGATGTTTAATAACACTGCACCAAAATGCACTGCTGGCAATCCATCAGAATAGATTGCAGTGCCATCCATCACCATACATACCTTATATGAATGACACAGTGGGGAAAAGTCACCTGTTGCAACAGTAATTTGGTGCATCTGTGTGAAGCCGGAGAAAGCAAGGTGATATTATTCTCCTATGCAGCTCATCACTGCACACCTTAAGAAGCAAGTAATTACAGGCTGCAAGTCCACATCACCTGGGCTCAGGATAAATTTAGCAAACGGAAGAAAAGGATGCTAATCAATTGACTAGTCTATCATTATTGACACAAAAGGAGTGATTGTGAAGTGTCCACACCACATGTCCTCATAGGCTACCTGCAGAGAGCTAGATATGGGCAATGGGGACAGCAGGTAGATCTCATGGCCTGCTTGGCTTAAAGATGGATGTCCTAAAATAGCAGGTGTTTTGTGTTCCACAGGTGCTAATGCAGGGCTATTTGCTATGACTGCTGGCTAGCTTAAGCTACCTGTTGTTACCTGTTGCAATCTTATAATGCATTGTGCACTGATCTTATGAGATCTATCGCTGATGTACTTTGTCCAGCACTCTTAGCCTGTGTCTAAGGCTGAATCAAAAGTTTCAAATGTTACACATGTAACATTTCACTGCTCTCTCTCTCTCTCTCTCTCTCTCTCTCTCTCTCTCTATTTCAACATTTAAAGAGTGCTTTATTGGCATGATACAATAGAGTTTACATTGCCAAAGCAATAATACAGGATGGTATAGAAAGACATTACAGTAATATACATTTACATGTCAACATCAAAGTCAACAATTGTATAGACCCCATTCTGTGTTTGTAAACAATCCGTGTTCCAACATTCTGTAAACTGTAACTGGAGGGAGTGACCGTTTTCAGTGCTGTCTTTTAATGCTTTCTCAACAGCTAATCCTACATTTTATAATTTTGGCGTAATCTATCAGATGTATACTAAATAATATCCAACTACAGTAGCGATCGTGTATGCCTTTCAGTTTTTACAAATTGTGTGAGTTAAGATTCACTTCAAGAGAAATGCGCTTAATCCTATGGGAAAACAGCTAATGTTAGTAATGTCACCTACCAAGGTAGGCGATCTACTGTCAGCTAACAAGCTAGCGGGTTATTTGGTGGTAAAGCTTGGCTTTTAGGTGTAGTGTTAAAGTGATACAAAATCCCTGTGTTCAGTTAGATATGTGGAGCCACCTGTGCTACCTATTTTCAGGAGCGTGTCTATGTTCCCACAGCTCTATGTTCCCACAACTCTCTGTTCCCACAGCTCTATGTTCCCACAGCCCTATGTTCCCATAGCTTTATGTTCCCACAGCCCTATATTCTGACATTTCTAAGTGTTTCTTTCTTTCTTCAAAGTCAGGTACTGTAGTCCCACATTTCCACCCCTGCCTGACCCCCTATGTAAGTTCAAGCAAGATTCGATCTTTGGTATGCTCAATGGTGACTTCCAGGTAGTGGGGTTAGGTTTAGGGTAAGGGTAAGGTTCTTTTATGCTGTGCTGCCTAGATTTATATTCGCAATGAAAACCATCTTCATCCACTCTCGTTTTCAGAATGTTTTGCATCCACATTCCACAACGATTTTATATTCATCTACCTCAGCGATCATTTCTGAAATCGACCTCAGCAATATTTTTTTGGAATCGTTTTCAGTTTCAGAATCCTCCATTCTGTGAACGGAAGGGCTAACTCGATAAATATTGCCTGTGTTGGTGTCAACATGCCCTTATCGGAACATATTGCTGTGGGAAAATAGGGTCTAATTTAAAAAAAAATAAATAAAATAAATCTTTGTAATGTGAGAGCATGGGGCTGTGGGAACATAGGGCCCAATTTCCCAAATTTCCTAAGAAATGTGGGAACATAGGGTTGTGGGAACATAGAGCTGTGGGAACATAGGGCCTAATTTCCAAAAATTCTGTGAAAAACAAAAATTTCTAACAGGGCTGTGGGAACATAGAGCTGTGGGAACATAGAGCTGACCCCCTACTTTCAGTCTCTTTCAGTAGCCTAGCCTACTTGTTCAATCATGTTGGTGGACATATATTTTGTTGTTTGTGAATCATATTGTGTAAAGAAGTTGATTCTTGAGTTATATTATGATGAGTTATTTCTATGGGGAAAGCTGTCAAATTTACAGCCATGTCTATCAGAACAGACGATTATCTGCCTCCAAAACTCAACTCATGGAATTGTGACGTCGCTTCAAAAAGGGTCTATAAGTAAGACTTTTAAGATCTCTCTCTTTCTCTCTCCCTGACTCTTTGAAACAACTGCCAATTTTACCCTTTTTCCTTTGAAAGATTACAATTTGGAATCAGTGAATTGACGTCATGTTCTGTGAATTCTTCTTTCTCTTACCACACACCACAGTCTTCTCTTCACACCACAATGGGCCGCATCACTGAGCTGTCACTGCTGTTCACTCCCTTGGAAAGATTAGTCTGTCAAGAGAATCATTGGAGAAATGTACCAATTATGGTATGGTGAATCAGTGGGTCATGCATGTGTATGACATGACAAGAGAATGGCTGGCCCTTCTAAACGCGGAATTACAATTGGATATGTTTAGATTCAGGTTTCATAATCAGGATTGTCATCTTCACGACCTGATTGCCAATTTCTTCATCCAAAGATATTTAATATTTACTAGGCATCTGCATTATTTCGCTGTTGTCCATCATCACCATCATCAGCATCCTCATTTTATTCTTCATCATCTTCATCATCATCTTCAAGACTAGATAAACTCAAATTCAAGGTGAAGAACAGGAATTTTCCCAGTAGCCCAGAAGATTTCACTATACATCAAAATGTGGCATGTTTTTTACGTCAATATCTCATGCTTTTCTTTTCTCCGTAGTTTTTATGCCTCAATTAATCTCTCGTTTTTTTCTCTAGTTTTGCTCTCTCTCCTTCTCCTTCAGCCTCTGTTTCTGCCTGCTGCCTCCCCCCCCCCAACACACACACACAGCTCAGTTTCTCTCTCTCTCCCTCTCCTGTCTTCTATGTCTCTGTCCTTCTTTATCCCATCCTCTTCTTCTGTCTTTTTCCCACACCCTCTCTACCACACACACACACACAAAAACAACCCTGCTCAGATTCTCTCTCTCTCTCTCTCTCTCTCTCTCTCTCTCTCTCTCTCTCTCTCTCTCTCTCCCTTAATCTTTAACATCCTCTTGCTAGCCTGTCATTTCCACTGCGTCTGAAAGGGCCAAACAGAGGAGGCCATCTCTATTATCCCCACTTTCATGAAAGCGAAGTCCAGGCTCGCCGTTCTTAATGACAGGAAATAGATGCTGTATTGGTCACACCGTATAATACGCCTGCCCAACCCAGCCGTGCCGTGCCATTCGTGCCAGACAATGAAGACAAACACCCGGCATGTCACTGACCTCCCCTGGTGTCCACTGATTCACTGGACAAAGCCGCATGTTTTTTTTGTCAATGAACGTTGCTAAGCGCATGTTAGGGAGATGCGGGGAGGAAAAAAAAATTGTTGGAGTGAATGGAGTGAAAATCAATTTTGCATTGCAGTGGGTACTGATGAAATTGTTTCGATGCTTTTGGCAATAGAATGTGAAACAGAGGCTGTGTAATTTTCTGCTTCCATTTAGCAAAAACAGGCATTGAATGATAACCAGTCTGTTTCTGCAAAGGACATGGAATGAGCTAAGAGTGTGGAGCAACAAGCCCTTAGCGTTGCTTTCTTTATCAATTATTCCAAAACTCGCTACCATGTACATTCTTTTTTCTATGCAACACATTGCAATCTATTGATTGAATTGAAGTAAGTAACAATAATGTATCACAGCAGTAATAACTGAATATTAATTATGAATTGTTCAGTCATAAAGGCATTCGCTCTCTCTCTCTCTCTCTCTCATACTCCCTCTCTGTCTCTCTCTCTCTCTGTCTCTCAGTCCAAACAACCAGGAGGCTGACCAAGTGGATGCTTCAAACAGCATCAGGTGGAATTGAGCACTCAACCGAAATCATCAACCAGTACAGACAAGCTACCAGAAGCAAACCTGAATCAAACAGATTATGCAACAGCTTTTGTTTCAGCAATTGCATAGCACAGCTCCGCCCCCCTCTCCCTCTCTCTCTCCCTTCTATGTCACTCTTGCTCGACTTTTATGACAGAAGCCACTTTGAGAACACACAGCTAAGAATACATAGTGTTCTGAGAACTCTGATAATTATAAACCTTGTGGTAAAATAGAGAAATGTTTTAATAAAGCTCCTCGCCCCCATTTCAGACAGCTACTGTAGATCCTCAAGAGCCCTCTGTTGAAGTCATTTCATTTCATGAAGTCATTTTAAAGTGTAAAAACATTAAGCGTAGGAACACTGTGCTCTTCATGACATTAGCCTGGCAATGATCCCAGCATTCAGAGAATGAGGTCTGTTGTGCCTGCATGGTTCACATCAACGGTGGAGGTTGGGAGCAGAATGTCTATTCATATCAACTCATTCAGGGAATTTCATCATCTTAGAGTTACAGACTTACATTTCTTTAAACCCCTAGATACCTTACTGACCCTGAGGCAGTCCTAAAACTCTGAGTGAGGGCTGTGTGTGTGTGTGTGTGTGTGTGTGTGTGTGTGTGTGTGTGTGTGTGTGTGTGTGTGTGTGTGAAAATATAAAAGTGTAAGGAATTGTAGTCATTGCATCTGACGCACGTCTTGCCTGACATTGACCACCAATAAACACACACACACACAGAGAGAGAGAGAGACACACCTCTTGATCCCCCTTCAGTCAGTATTGAAGTGATCAGTCTCCCTAATTGGATATTTGATATCGCCAGACCACAGTCCCTTTTCATTCACTGTACTGTACACCACTCAAGTGTGTGTGTGTGTGTGTGTGTGTAAAGCTATCATCCACTCTTTCATTCTGCCTCTCAATGGATTTGGGGTCAGTGGAGCCAGGAAGCGACTAAAACACTGAGTCACATTGTATGAGTGTGTGTGTGTGTGTGTGTGTGTGTGTGTGTGTGTGTGTGTGTGTGTGTGTGTTGAGGGGTCACTCAAGCACTCGGCGCCCCCTCCCTGTGGGAAGTCTACATGACCCCATGGGTCACTCCTCCATTGAGACAGAACGCGTCATTGGCTGATGGAAATGGGTCCTTCACGGGGAAGCCACGGACACTGACGCAGGCATGCGTGGCAGGAGGGAACTGTGTGAGTGTGTGTGTGTGTGTGTGTGTGTGTGTGTGTGTGTGTGGATGTCTATGAGGGGGCACTGGTGCAGGAAGACTTTTCTCTAAATTGTTTATCAATGATACACCCTTCCTCCACTTACTCTACAACAGATGGTCGCGCTCAATGGATGATTTTTTTTTTCTCACCCTGTTTGACTCTCTCTCGGCTGATCTGCCTGCCATGGAGATAAATAATTAAATAAGTAACTAAATAAATTTAGATAGATGAGAAAATAGACATGTCGATAGCCCACACATCATGACCTGCGTTGCAGTGTGCGTAAGTAAGTCTGCGTGGAAAAAAAAAAATCTCTTTCTCCTTCCCCTGTGTCACTCTAAGAAACTCACTAGATAACGTAGCTTAGTTTCTTCATTTGCTTAAAACTGCAACAATTTTTTTTAAATAATATAACTCTCTCTTCCTGTCACTTTGAATTGAAAGTGTATGTCCATGGGTGTAACCATGGTGTGACCATGGGTAGGTTATTAGCATGAAAATGTGTTTTATGCAAATGAAGTTTTATGAGTTTTAGACTTTTATGAGTGAAGACATAGGGGAAGGAGAAAGATAATTTTTCCCTTTTTTAAGCATATTTGCTTTTAATTTTATTACCTAGGTACATCTAATTATAGATTACTTCTCATTTTTCTCAAACAATACTTATGACATTGTCAAGAATCTGTCATGAACTTTATAAACCTGTCATGACCCTAACCCTAACCATGACAAATATCGGGTGACACTTAATGACAGAAGTCATGACGGGTGTATACAGTTTATGACAGATTCATGACAACGTCGTGTCATAATTAATAACAGTGTCATGTCAGTCTTATGACAGTACCTTCAAATAAAGTGTAACCGATGAGAATAATGAATTAACCAACCTACTTCAAAGTACATGATGAGCATATCTGGTGCAGACACCCCACTAAAGACTCAAACATTACAGACAATCCAGAAGATCACTAAAGTTTTAATGATTAAACAAAATTTGTCAACTTGGAAATTAATAAGCCTCACACATAATATCGTAAAAGGATTCACTTGACTAATCCTAAATTTGAGGATTTTGAATCTGCTAGATGTAGTTGATATTTCAGGGTTCAAGTAGATGTATTATTCTGATGCTACTCTTTGAAGTTGTGCAACGATTGTTGTAACACAATGCATTCATGTACAACAATCACATGGTGGACAGGATGGACCCTCAAATGATAACAAAAAAATAAAAACAACAACAAAAAAAAAACAGATATGGGCTAAAGGATCAAGTGGTTTCATTAGACGTTTTTTTGTGTGTTCATGGTCAATTCATGTTTTGCTCATCATCAGCTTTTGTTGGCATAGGCATTATTTTTTCGCTGAAATGGACCACACTGAAGCTGACATTTCATTTGTTGAGGATTTCCACAATGTTCCACTGATTAATAGACACACACACACACACACACACACACACACAAAAGATAAAAGCTAAAGAATCATACCGGAAATTGCAGGCCAAAAGACATAAAAGTACATCTTTCTCACTTCTGCTGTCAAGTGACATTGCTGACACACACACACACACACACACACACACACACACACACACACACTCTGAAATGAAAAGCTAGACACCTACAACCTGTCTGAATGTGTGGAGTGAAGAGTCTGGCCAATATTTGATTCAGAGTGGAGTCCTGAGGAGTGAGTCATATACTGATTGAATATGTCTGTGTATTGTTTGTGTGTGTGTGTGTGTGTGCGTGTGTGTGTGTGTGTGTGTGTGTGCGTACAAAGTAAAGCCTGTACTATACAACTCATTGCGTGTGAAACATGAGTGGGCAGGTGTACGTTTCTGTGTGTGTGTGTGTGTGTGTGTGTGTGTGTGTGTGTGTGTGTTGATGGGATGGATGGTAGGGGAGGTAGAGGTCAAATGCATCACTTCCTGGTGAGAGGAGGAGGAGGAGGTAGCAGCACTAATGGAAGTGTTCCTTTCCTCACTACCGCAGCACATAAGAGTCACTGCTCCGTCACTACCAGTGTCATTTCATAACTGTACGCACCCTGTCCTATTCCCATGGAGTCAGCAATTATAACAGCAATGGCAGAGCTCTGGGTGGTCTCTGTGTGTGTGTGTGTGTGTGTGTGTGTGTGTGTGTGTGTGTGTGTGTGTGTGTGTGTGTGTGTGTGTGTGTGTGTGTGTGTGTTGGGGTGGGGTGGTTTACCCATGAGGGGAGGACATGTGGTTCTATCTGGTCTGGTCTGCCTTTAATTTTACAGAACAGTATGCAACTTTGGGCAAGTCAAGTATAGTGCAAGCCACTGATCTTATGGAAGACTGCAAAGTTCTATGATTGTTGTGCATTATGTAAATAAATATGGTCCCATGTCAATCAGCACATTTCATTTTCCATTGGTTTCCATTGGTTCCATTTACCACTGTTGAAGTGGTTCTCTACCTTTTTTGAACAAACACGTGTCTCAAGTGGCCAAACCATTCCCATTTGAACAGGTCATTCTCATTTGTACAATTTATGAGTGTAATATGTGGCTCCTCTAGCATTTTGTCGCCCTAATCAAGTGTTACAATAAACAGTAGAACTACGACACAAGAGGCAGTAGTGATTTAGAAATAAACCTACTTATATAACCAGTCATGATTATTATTGTTGGTCTACACTGGTCTACAAGGTACATACAGTTTTGGAAAAGATAGGCGGCGGTGGTAATTGCACAAACAGTGGTATTATGAACAAATTGGTCAAGTTACAAACAGAACCAGCTAATTGTTTTTTTGACTTCAAGAGCCATGATGACAAGACCACATATATACTGTACCAAGAGGTCAGCAACAGAATCACCTGATGTTAGGTCAACCTGACATCAGAGTTAAGATATTACAAGAACTACTACCTGGAGTTGGCATCAACCATTAAATAACAACTCATGGACATGCAACAAGTACAGTACTAGGAGAAGAAGGAACAATTATAAAGCTTGGTGTACTTTTTCGGTTTGAGGAAGTGATGGACTAGATTAAAGATCACAGACTATTGCATTAACATAGGAAAATCTAGTTTTTGCATACCGGTAATCTTTCTTCAAATAAAAAAATGTTTCAAGGCTATTTAAATATTATTTTATTATATTAATATTGCACCTATGCATCTATGATGATTCAAATTGATTACATTAATTGACAGTTAAACACATGAAAAGACAAAACCACATACATTATCCCGTATGGCTGCTCGAGCAAGAGAGAAAATGGATATTGAATTTAAAAAAGGATATGATATCAGTAATTTACCTCAGCCCACCCCACTTCCTGTCCAGAATCGACCTAAAAGACCTGGCCCAGCAAGACATGCTGAGAATGCTAATCCTTTCCTCAAAGAATCGACCCAAACCTGCCATTTATCTAATGTGACGTCTGTACCCATGACTGTGTGTGTGTGTGTGTGTGTGTGTGTGTGTGTGTGTGTGTGTGTGTGTGTGTGTGTGTGTGTGTGTGTGTTTGTGTGCATTCATTTGTGTGTGTGTGTGTGTGTGTGTGTGTGTGTGTTGTGTCTGTGTACGTGCATGCATGTGAGTGTGTATGTGTGTGTGTGTGTGTTTGTCCGTGGGTGTGTGTGGAAGAGTGTGCCCATTCTTCATCAAATGATAGACTTGACTACATCTGTGATTGACAAAACTGCGTCATTCCCCACAAACGTTCTTATGAATGAACATAACTAAATCAGCATGATGAAAACCCTATACAGTTTCATAGTGGGTGTTGATGATTCTCATCTTTTCTTTCGCCATCCTTTCCACCACTCCATCATTCATTCTTTTCTTTCTTTGTGACATCTTAATTTTGAGGTCTTGAGACCCTCTGACGCACGTGTGCCCTTTCAGGACTGAGGCAGACATGACTAGTTCTCTTCTGTGGAATCTTATCTGACCTTTGCTGTTATTTGTTATTATTTATAGTTTAATTATGTTAGCTTCAGAGCTATATTCAGGCTACAAATTATGCAGATAAGGACCTGCCACTTAAAAGAGATAGGAGAACATAAGAGTTTGGAACAAGACAGACCAAATAGCGCTGACTCAGTGGCACCATAATCTCACATTAACTTTTGTTAGGTCAGTTAACGTTAGCTGCCAGTTTGTTTTTGGTTTCTGGTAGATGCTTTTCCAATTTTTTCTTTCTTGTGTGTGTGTGTGTGTGTGTGTGTGTGTGTGTGTGTGTGTGTGTGTGTGTGTGTGTGTGTGTGTGTGTGTGTGTGTGTAAAGCATGGCTTTCAAAAGTTCTGATCTCCGGAGACTTAGACTCGACCAAATTGGATTGACTCCAAAGATTTATTACATACCGAGAGTGTGTGCGATCAAGATTGAGTCAGCTAGTAAGTGGGTTTGGAGGACACTGACAACTGAAGTATTTTTGAAAGGGAAAAGAAGTTAAAGCCATTCCATCATAAGCGGTCCATGATGCCACTAAGATCTCCAGACTCCTGACATATACCAAACATTACTTGGTCTTGAGATCTCTGACGCTGACATGGTTTGTGCTCTTCTGTGGATTCATATTCATTTATTTATTTTGTAACCAAACAAACACAGAAATGATTATGATACATGTTTCAAAACATTTTATATAACATTTTCTTAACTCCTTTTATATGTGTTCTTGGTTCTGTAAAAATGGACAACATTTTACATAACCAAGAATTCTGATATTTAAAAACGGTTACGTCTATCACCGATGACCTTTTCATTTTCACAATGGCGAAATATGGAGTAAAACTGGCAAAACATTTTTCCATTGTCAAACAAGACAAAAAAAGAGTACAACTGGACCTCTTACGCTGGAAAGTGCTTTAGATGGATTCAGGTTCTTTCATTTCAGGACGTTCAGTGCTTGACACAATTGTCAAGAAAAGCACAATGTCCCTACTCCAGCTGTTTGATTGAGTATGAGTAGTAACAGGTTATTATGGTCAGCAAATACAGTTGTGATGTTGAATATTTTTTTACTGTGTCCATGGCCATGAATGACATGAATCATCTTCATTAGGTAATCAACCTTCTGTTCCTTAATGTCTCTAAAAATATGCCTCACTCACTGCCTGCATGTTTATGTGTGTGTGTGTGTGTGTGTGTGTGTGTGTGTGTGTGTGTGTGTGTGTGTGTGTGTGTGTGTGTGTGTGTGTGTGGAATGTGTAATCACCAATAGTACAGACTTATCCCACGGCAACAGAGGAAGAAGAACAAGCCCCCTCACACAGACACACACACATACACACTGTCCCACACACGTAAACAACCAACCCCTGCTGGTGCGGGGGAAGACGTGTCACTTTTTCTGTTGTTGTCAGACACTTACCGCTTATTATGGTGGGATGTGTGTCCTTAGCATCCGTGTGGTGAAGTCTCCAGTTACAGTGGACATTGTGCTTTAAAATAGCCTGGCCATGATACGGTGCATCCTACTCAAGAGGCCCTGCTGGACACCAGTCGTGTCCTCACTTGAACAGGTTGAGGCGACTTAGAAATAGTTGTTGAAGTAGATGTTTTGTGCCGATTCTCAGAACCAACTAATCAAATTGGTTTGGCTTTATTCTGCTTCTGGTATGAACCTGCTGTGCACTCATAACTTTACTTTCAAGTGTTCAGTGTTAAAATTAAAATATATTCAGCATAGCCAGAGCTTTTAAAAAAAGAGAGGTTTCATTGAGAGGAAGTGGTGAGGTCCACTTTGACCCTATCTCATACTTGCCCATTTCTCTTGTTGTTTATGTTGTCCTCCCTGTGACCCTATGTTTACAGTAAACAAAAAAAAAGAATAACAACTTCGTATTTGTGTCTGGCTGTAATATACTTTAGATTAAAAGTTGCATAAAATTCCCACTGGCTTTTTTTTTGCACAAAAAAGGCTCCAGAAACATTCCACATCGATCAGTGTCTGATTTTCCAATGTTAGGCAGTGCAGTTTATATCAGGTCTCTGGTACTCATATGACCTCAAGCTAAACAAGTAGAGTTCATTCTCATTGCCAGGGCCGTTTCAAGGTACTTAGGGGGCCCCAAGCAAACAGGATGTGGGGGTCCTTCACTCCCTGTAAATACTTACATGAACCACATTGTTATAATTTTCAAACACCATCAATATAATTATTTGTATTGTACAGTTGTCTAATTCCAGTTTAAAGTAATTTTTTGTTGCAAAACACCACCAACTTAACTACTAAAATGATTAAACAGTCACTCTTGGGGGCCCCTTTCAGCCTGGGGCCCCAGGCAATTGCCTGGTTTGCCTGCCTTGTTGCGACGGCCCTGCTCATTGCTAAGGCCTCTGCTGTAAGTTCTGCCATTAAAAAAAAAAAAATTACAGACTATTTCTTGAGATTACACGTGTCCCCCTTGTCAGGTGGACTAACAAGGCCAAGGTGGCTGGATTCTGCCACTTAGAGGCCTTGGTCAACCTTCAGACACACTCACAATACACACACACACACACACACACACACACACACACACACACACACGTGGTCTCTCCTTTTTATGAACACAAACACCCAACTTAAACCAGTATCCTCCGCAACTGCCACCAATGTCAAGACGTCACCGAAATAACTCTTTGTGTTCACAGTGGGAGTAACAACGTGGACATGCACTCAGCAGTTCTTAAAACAGCTGTTAGCAGCAATTCTCATTCTTTTCATCACACCACAAGTGATCGACAGTCATTTTTTTCCAACATCACAACATGCTTTTGAGAGGAGAAAATGTGGAGGCGCACAAAGAGAAGGTCTTCCATAATGTTGAAAAGAAACAAACTGGGCAGCCAATAAAGGGTATGGATTTTTTAGAGGCCAATCAGAGTACATGTCTATGAATGAAACAATCCTATTCATTCCTGTATATTAGAAGTGAATGAGGACCAGTCATCTTTCTTTTTTAAGCTCTAAGTTAACTTTAGCTTGTCAGTACTTGGGCAGTTACACGTGCAAGGCGGTAAGTGTGGAGCCGTCTGTAAAGCCCGAGCGGACTGAGATTTGTTTAATAGTTTTGAGATCAATTTTTAAAGCTTGCATGATAAGTTAACTGTTTACACGTTAGGCAGATAAGGAACTACTTCAAGGGATAGGAGGACAAAAGAATTTGGAACAACACAGATCAAATAGTGCACACCCAGTTAGCTCAACAGCATCTCACTTCCACTTTTGTCATCGACTTGGAACAACATAGACCAAATAGCAAACCAGGAACTAATGCTAACTTAGCTGCCAGTTTGCTATATGGTCTGTTATTCCAAATTCTTTCCTACTTCTTCCTATGACCACAAATAGTGATGTGTGAATAGTGTGTGTGTGTGTGTGTGTGTGTGTGTGTGTGTGTGTGTGTGTGTGTGTTTGATGATCACACCTATTAATGGATTGCATTAATCTAATTTTACAATCCAGACAAAGCAGTTTATAATCATATACCTTTCAGACTGTTCAAGTATTTACACAAGTCAGTTTCAAAACTCTTTTACATCATATGTGAACTACATTGTATTAATATGCATTATATGCATACTGCAAACTTCCCAAACAGTAGGCTATAGTATCACCACAGTGATACTTTGCACATATTCATCATTGTGTTGTGTTGAATTCCCTAAAAGTATGGTCCTTCTAGCTGGTAGATATGTTATTTAGTTTTTATGTGAGCAGTCTTTTTCATATAATTTTATTTATTTTGTAGCCTTTATGTAACTGTCATTATCACTGAAATTCCCTGCTGCTCTGCTCTGTGTGTCCTTTGACAAGTAGCTCAGAGCAGACAAAAACAGTTGAATAACAGGATGAATACAAAACCTGTAACACAACAATATGCCAAAAGATTGAAATATTACATTCTTACATCAGATGTCTATGAGAAGTTCTATTCAATGTTATACTGATGGCATACAGCAACCAACAACAGTACCCATTTACATTGTAGGTAGTGGGTTACCTAACCTAAAATCACAAGGTAAATTAACGCATAACGAGCAGAGACTTCAGACCAAAGGCTTGGGACTTGACTCCCCTTTTCCTCAAAGACTTGGGACTTGGACTCGAGCTCAGAGACCCGATAATTGTCTTGTAATGCAAAAAAATGACTTTTTTTGACTGTTTTTTTTTTTTTTTAAATAACAGGATAAATGCCAAACCTGTAGAACAACAATATGCTTAAAGATTGAAATGCTATTACAATCTTACATCAGGATAAGCGAGTGGTGGTGCTTGCAAATGATGAAACAGACATGCCCAAGGTAATGAAAATAATTCTACAGTTTAATTAGCCTTGGAGAGCTCCTGCAGTTGAGAGTTACATCACAGGCAGCTACTGTGTGATTTGATCTTTGGCAGTGTACCCTAGAGCTTTTCAGAAAAGGTTTCACACTGGGTTACAGAGCATCATATTCATGTAGAATATGTAATTAGGGCCTATAAGACAATGATGATTGCTTTGTGTGTGTGTGTGTGTGTGTGTGTGTGTGTGTGTGTGTGTGTGTGTGTGTGTGTGTGTGTGTGTGTGTGTGTGTGTGTGTGTTCACAGGAGATGGTAGGAATCTGGATGCAGACACATTCGAAGAGTTTTGAACACAAGGAGATTTTTTTTCAGCTCTTGCATTGTTTTAATTTAGTCAAAGTGCTTCAATGATTAAATCATAATAATGCCATTTGGATAAAATTCTGTGAGGCAGTTATTATCCCGCTTATCACCCAATTGCAACTCATGTGTATTGACATTAAGAAAGTGTTTACAACATAAACCAAACATGCTGTTCCGTTTTAAATGAAGTTAAGCTGTTCGATTGTAGTATTATTTTGCGAAAGTAGATCCACAAGGCTGCTTGGTGTTGTTATAGTTACCATTCTAAAGAGCCTCGATATGGACAGATCACAAAACAGTACTTAATTTCTCCAGATGATAACATGGAATAATATACAATAAGGAATATAATAAGGTTATCATAATTAATACATAATTAATACAAAGATACATAATAGCTTTTTTTTAAAAAAAATAATGGTCCCCTAATTTACAAAGAAGCAAAATAATTTGAAGTAACATTCTGTGTAATTTTCTTTGACAGCTGCCGTTTCATTTTTTGCAAAGGTTTTCAAATCATGCTCTTCTTCAATCCAATGAATCTCCCACATGACATGATAATACAGTAAACATTTATTTCAGCAAAATTTGTCTGTTAGACCCGCATTGCTACTACTGAATTACAACATGTACCATATTTGCCATACGATTGACAGCTTCAAACGTCCTCCTTCAGCCTGCTTTTTGAAAAGGAAGGACTCAGTCACAAAGTCATCCTCTATGTGATATTCACTTACCCTTCGGCCACGCGACAGGGCAACTGGGCGATTTGAACAAGCAATTCGGTCGCCAAGGAGGTGTTGACTCGTTTGAAGTTTGTTGCGTCTGGTAACTACAACGTATATCGCCACAGATGTATTTTTGTGTTACAAAACCCATGTTTTCAGATTAATCTAACCTCATTTCCCGCCTTGTTTTACAAAATATCAAGTCATCAGTGTTGGGGAGTAACGAGTTACATGTAATGAAATTACGTAATTTAATTACAAAATAAAAGTAACAATAATCAATTACAGTTACTTTGAAAAAATGTGTAATTGAATTACAGTTACTTCAAGAAATATTCAGAATTACAATTTTAGTTACATGATCCCAATATCATCTGCAGAAACATTGGCTAATTGTGCTTCATGAAAATACAACATCCTCTATTTACAACTAAATGTCACTACTACAGCTGAAATACACTATGCTAATATAATTGTTTCTACTGTCATGTTGGCAACACTACTCTCCTGTTACATGATCTACAGTGGTCTAAGTTTCAGTAGCAAGGAAGCCTGACTGTCAGACAGAAACTACAACAGGCCTGTAGCCCATTGCCGGATATAAAAATGAGCTCTATTGATCAGGTGCACACATACAGTACTTCATGAGCAATCTCAGACGAACAACTGCTTATTCAGTGATGTTCACCAAGTATTTTAACTATTTGCTCGTAGTGAATTCTGACACTTCTGTAGGAGTTAAAAAGAATTTTTGCAATGTCAATGGTGAATAATAGGACTATGTGACAGTTAACATTGCCAGGATTCAAAAACTCAAAATTGCTTGACGATTGAAAAAAAAAAAAAAGTTAAAAAATGTCGAAATGTAATCAAAAAGTAATCAAATGTAATTAGTTACATTACTTTATTAAAGTAATCAAAATAGTTACACTACAATTACTATTTCAAAGGGGTAACTTGTAACTGTAACGCATTACATTTCTAAAGTAACTTACCCAACACTGCAAGTCATAAATCCTTAACTGTGTAGTTTGTTACAGATAAATGCGAATTTCGAGTTAGCTCCGCAATCTTGGATTCCGGATCCAAAACCTTATAAGTATAGGTCACACATCACTCCCTGATTGGCATTTATGAAAACTCGCCTTGTTAAATCGCCCAACTTTTGCACAAAATAGCCTGCATTTCTATTTTTCCCCCACCCACCAGGCGATCTGTTGCTCAGTTGCCTCTACTAATTGCCCACTGCCTACTGTCATTGAAAATGAATGGGACCTATATTGCCCCACACCAGTGATTTTATCGCCCGTCTGACCACGGGGTTATGGACACATTTGCAAAGTCCTAAATGTTTTCGATGATCCTCTCAGCTGCATCGTTCACTACCGAATACATTGCAGACAATGCCCTGTGAATCACTTGTGATTTCTATTTAGCTTGCCCAACGTCCCCCTGGCAACTTGCTTCAAGCCAGCGATTGCCCTTAATCCTGTCAGAGAATAATTCACACCTGAAAATTTGCCCTCGCAAATCAACTGCTGAGATTCCCCCCAAGTGATTTCTAATCGACCCTTTGACCTAGGACTCATCTCTAAAATCATCTAGTGTGAACTTGGCTTTAGCAACGGTCCGTTATCCTGTAATATCAGAACTTTGAATGTTGGGAAGTGAGTCAATTCATAAAGTGATTAAACAATGAATGTCAAGGAATGGAAATTAAAAGAAAAAGATACAGATATAATATCTGTGTCATTGAATAATTATACAGTCTACAAGTTCACTAATGTTGTTGTCCGGAGGGGGACACATTAAAACGGGAGACAATGCAGCAGCTATGGCTGAGAACCTTATTATGACCGCCGCTAGCGTAGCAAGCGTAGCGGTCATATAATGATTGTCAAAGTTTTTTTTTTTTTTTTTTTTTTTTTTTTTTTTTTCTCCCGTCATCTACTTCCTGAATTTTTGGTCAACGATTCCCGGGACACCGTAACACCGGGGCACATGAAACTTGGTGGGCATGTAGCCCCAGTAGACTTTTACGGAAAAATTTCGTTTGGTCCCCGGGGGCCACTCCATCTTTGCGCTGCGCCCCCGAAACCCAAAAAATGTAGTTTTTCCTAAAAAACTACCTGACCCGTGATACTGAGGATGATGAAATTTTTATGGAATGTTGGTCTCAAGAGCCCACATCAACTTAGCTCATAACCAGTCATTTGTGATTTGCCCCCCCATGGTAAAAAATTAAAATGCAATATTATATGGCTTTAATTGCCCCTATCTTTAGATCAGATGTTAGGAACTGCACCAAATTTAATGTGTATGATGAACCTGACATCCTGTGGGAATATGTCAAGTTTTGTGGAATTTCATCCATGGGGGGCTATAAAACAAATGAATTTATATGTACATTTAATGACTGTACAATTATTGGCCTGTAGATGGTGCTATTAAGCGAAAGCGTTACTGGTTTGGGGTGATAGGCCTGTCAGTTCAGTTCAATAAGCTTTATTGACATGAATGTAAAAAAATACAATATTGCCAAAGCATTAATGTATAATAATGACAATAATAATGAGAATAACAATAGTAAGTAGTGACTAAATAAATAAAATGCAACTTAAACAAACATATGGAATAATAATAAAAAAAGATAAAATTAAGAAAAAGCACTAGTGGATATTTTGATGATGGTCATGTGGACTCTTCCCTTAAAATGTGGCAAGACTGTAAGTAGTCTGAGGCTATTTGAGTAAAAGTATCAACTTCCCCCAGGAGGAATGGTAGTTTCAGTTTATTTTCTAAGTCAATAAATCCAGGACTGATGTTTTCTATGGCAAGCCGTTCAGGAAAAAAACCTTGAATATATTGAATGAAACTCCGAATATATTGAATGAAGTCCTGAATATATTGAATGAAACTCCGAATATATTGAATGAAACTCTGAATATATTGAATGAAAGAAAACCTTGAATATATTGAATGAAGTCCCGAATATATTGAATGAAACTCCGAATATATTGAATGAAGTCCCGAATATATTGAATGAAGTCCCGAATATATTGAATGAAACTCCGAATTTATTGAATGAAACCCCGAATATATGAATGATGTTCCGAATATATTGAATGAAACCCCGAACATATTGAATGAAGTCCCGAATATACTGAATGAAACTCCGAATATATTGAATGAAACTTGCCTCATCCGAGGTCAGTGCCGGTGGCCATCTTATGTGTGTCACCAGTATGGAAATGCCCGTGACCAGTCAGTACCGCTTGGGTGGAGTGAGTAAATGAGGCAAAAATATTGAATAAATTATAGTTTTATTAATAATTCCATTGATTGCAGCTGCAAGGTAAAATATTTTAGTTAAGTCACAGTCAGTTATTTTGGCCGAGTAGTAATCCAGCCGCGTTACCACCACCAGTGAACAGCACAGGAAGCGGCCACGATCCCACTGAAGCTAGCTGCTACGCCAACCTTCAGTGGGATCGTCGCCACTTCTAGCTGCTTCAGTGGGATCGTCGCTGCTAGCTAGCTGCTACGCCAACCTTCAGTGGGATCGTCGCTGCTTCAGTGGGATCGTCGCCGCTAGCTAGCTGCTATGCCAACCTTCAGTGGGATCGTCGCCGCTTCCTGTGCTGTTCACTGGTGGTGGTAACGCGGCTGGATTAATTACTACTCGGACAAAATAACTGACTGTGACTGCGGCGGTCATATTTTGTACCGGCATGCGGTACATCTAGTTTTTCCTTAGGCCTCTCAGTGTGCTTATAGTGTGACAGGTAAAAGAAGAGTAAACAGAGGAGCCTGAAAACTTTGTTTAACAGCAGAGAGCTCGGCTTACTAAATTCATTATATTTTCAAAAATGTCTGGGGAGAGCTTCAAAAAAGAAAACTGTATTTTTAATCTAATAACATACTTCATAACAATATTACAATATTAGTTACACAATCGGGACCATTTATCTAGCATCAATAGTGGGTTTTGAAAATCAAGGTGAAAATGCAGCTTGCAAAGTTTGGCAGTAACATATACCACCAGTGATCAAGAACCGGAAGGGGGAGACGGGTCTGTGCAAGTTCCCCTTTAAACAATCATCACTTGGCTAATCACTGGAACCATGGGGAGGCTGCCTATTGTACTTAATAAGGCAGGAAACAGCAGCACTAAATACACACTTCACAGCACAGGCTTAAAAGTGAGAGATGATGGCAACGCAGTGATGTCCAGATTGTGTTATACAGGGTTCTAGGCATAGACAAACGAGGCGGCCGCCTAGGGCACCAAATATCAGTGCATTACAATACATTTCTTACTTTTTTTCTTCAGTTTTTCTGTTGTATTTTTAGAAAAGGTGGGGGGGGGGGGGGGACTCAAATCTGGCCTAGGGCACCAAAAAGGCTAGAACCGGCCCTGGTGTTATAGATTCAAAGTGTGTGTTGAGTACTGTATGCCACAAAGCTTCAACAATGCCTCATCTGGTCATATTAGTAAATGAGAGCATCCAGACAGCTAGTTTCAGGCACATTTAAAGGGACGCAAGGCAATGTTTTTCTGCTTACCAGCCCCAAAGTCACTTTGAATCTGGGCTTTCGGGTTATTGAAATTGAAACTGTAACCGAAGCTGTAACCGAAATAGCATAGTACTGGCTTATCAGACAACATAACACACAGAAATCACATCTAATTTGTACACTTTGGTTTGCAAATGTAAAAGTAATGAAGTCATTAATTACACACTGATTACGTGCAACAATGACATCCCCAATGAAAACATGCACTGCTTCTCAGTTTGGGGCCACAGATAGCTGTATTAACTCATTGGCTTCCACTCAATCTCACTGTGTTCTTGCTGACATTGATGAATGTCACTTAGTGCGCCGAAATGCATTATTGCTCGCAGGCCACTGGGTGTCATACCAGACGTCATGTCTTGCCTATAGACTGCACTTCAGATGGCTCCATGACCAATCAAAGAGATAAATGCAGAATGGAGTGGCCAATTACAACGTCTCTGGCCTGGCCGTGAGCTGTTTGAGTTTCCTCTCCATAGGATCCCCACACTCAGGGGATGGCAATCACCGTGGGAGAGCTCTTAGGTTACTGTAGAAGGGCACCGCTATCATGCACATCATCTGTCACTTTGGGAAGCACATAAGTGCATTGATTCCCGCGTAACACTGTGTGTATGTGTGTGTGTGTACGCGCGTATGTATGTTTGTGTGTAAACGTATGCCTCACATGTCTCACTCTCTCTCTGTAGTTTATTCCTCTAGTGTACACACACACACACACACACACACACACACACACACACACACACACATTCAGCACACACAGAGACACACATAGACCTTTGTCTCCCATTTGCTGTTTTACAAGCATCAATTTCACACAAGAGGAATTGTGTAATGTCATTAACACAGGAATTAATTGCTGAAAGCTCCTTATGCATTGGGGAAAAAGCCACCACTGCTTAGTTATGAACAAAAAAAAATACACCACTGCTCAGTTTGGAACAACTTCTTGAACATTTATTGAAAGCCTGTTAAACGCCCCCACCCTCCAAACACACACACACTCTCACTCTCACTCTCACTCTCTCTCTCTCTCTCTCTCTCTCTCTCTCTCTCTCACACACACACACACACACACACACACACACACACACACACACACACACACACACACACACATCAACGATGTGGAATATTTGCTTTTGGGAAACGTGGGCACCTAATGGTATACAGGGGACCAGATGAGTAGGCTGTTTGAGCCACCATGATCCATCAACATGGCAGCAAATGAACACATTTTGTGGGACACAATGCGAGAACCACCCACTCATCAAATAGAGCCTCCCACACAAATTTTTTCAAAAATGTTTGAAAACATGCCTCTGGTTGACATTTCGGTTGCTTGTGCAGCACTCCTAAAATACCTTTGGAAATGCAAATGTGTGCCACATAACATTCACCCAGATTAGTAAGTTTGAGCACATTAGTGGGTTACAGGGTCATTAAAAAATAAAGGTGCAAATAACAAATGCAGAGGAATGTGTAAACATTAAAAATCTGCTGAAATTGAATTTTCACATGTTGATCTCTGCTAATAAAAAAGCAACCAAAAAAACTGAATAACTATAATAGGGACTGTAAACTTTGCAACAATCCACTTATATGTTGCAAAAGAAGTGACACTGCTGCTCTTTTATGGCACTGTGCAATTCGGTGGGCCAAAGCATGACAAATCAAAACAAAGCAAAACAAAGCACTACCATGCTAACTGCTGTCAATCGATTAAAAAAAAATAATCATTGATCTATGATTAATCATTATTAATCACCTTTGATCATAATACATTTCTTCCAGTAGGGATGTGGATGCTAGGGTAGGTTGCATCCTTAATTTGCCCTGGTAAGACCCCAATGGTAATTAGCTGGCTTTGTTCTTCTCAAATGGCCAATTGCCACCTATCCCATACCCCCACTAATTCCCCAAACATCAATTATCTTCTTGAACAAGAGCCACAATAGGGTAATCCATGTCAATATGAAAAAAGTTAGAGATGTGACCAAGTCTTTGAAGGAGAGTTTGGGACAATGCTAGTCCACTATAATTACTTCACTTTATACTGTTGTTGGACATGCAAGAGCTATAGTAGTACTGTATTTGAGGCTATGAGAGCCTAACCATTTTCTAGTTAAAACTGACCATTATGTATGTCATGAAAGTGGAACCATATCAATCAGTATTATTATTAATCAGGAGTTGTTGTTTTATTTTTAATCAGAGTAAAATTTTTGATTAATCACTTGAGTTAAAGTTTTAATTTAGCCAGCACCTACAATTTGGCCTGCACCTCTGCTATGCATAAACAGTGATTAAAAAAAAGCATTGTGTTTCTTAGAGGAAGAATCTTTTTTTCCCTCAAAAGTCCAATGTGATGCAAAAGGAAGTCCTGTTTGAGTCAGTCAGGGAAAGAGTAAATATCCCTCACAAGGGCATTGAGATGCAGCTTGTTATTATGACTGTGCAACTCTGCCCTCTCTGTGGGCGTCTACACCCTGCAGCGCTTGCTTACTGACCTGGGCCTGAGGAACACACCCATGTCTTATGTGTGTGTGTGTGTGTGTGTGTGCGTGTGTGTACGTGTGTCCATGTTTTAGAGTGGGGTAGGGATTCCATATGGCAAGACCAAGCCTGCGGGCGATGTTCATCTGTCAGTATGTGGTGTTTATGCTCTCCTGTGGTGGTCCTCGGGGAACTTCCTCAAACAGATGTTTTGGTGACACACACACAAACACAGCAGAGCTGATGTCATTCAAGTAGGCAGTACCGTGTCTGTGCTTATGTCAGCACGGGTTACAAAGCCACTCTGTTTGGAGAAGACCTCCAGACAGAGTTCATTTGAATCAATTATAGTTACCGTACATCTGTATTTTGGTTGCAGAAAGTACTTGAAACATTATGACATTATTTGGAGAGTCCTTCATCTTCCAAGACGTGAAATCATCTATGATGTTGACATATGAATGCAATGTTTGATTGGGCTATTCCTAGCTGAAGTGATTACAGATGTCAACATAATGTATTTGACATGAAATCATTTTTTATTTAATTTTTTGCATTTCCTTGATTGGGGACTTCATGGAAATTGTACCTTGATGGAATGTTGTTGGTAGGCTATAAAACTAATCAGTAATAAGTGCAGTTTTCTCTGTCTACAGACCACTGTTATGGAAAGGACTGACCACGTTGTGGACTCTTTACTGTGAATCAATTACCTGGAAATGCATTTGGGTCTGCAAAGCTTCTTCTCAACCAGATGAAATAGAAGTGTGGCTTTTGAAAATTTCATTCTATTAACTCAGTGTGTGTGTGTGTGTGTGTGTGTGTGTGTGTGTGTGTGTGTGTGTGTGTGTGTGTGTGTGTGTGTGTGTGTGTGTGTGTGTGTGTGTGTGTGTGTGTGTGTGTGTGTGTGTTGTACTCAGTATAGAGAGTCTTGAGTAAGTAAGGAAAAGAAAGGAATGGGATTATAGTTTTTCAAAAGCCATGTGTGATGTTTTCTGTCAGAGATTACTGGTACTTGCCACGTATGCCTGTGCTGTTTGAGTGACTATATTTAAATTGTCTTCAACAATTTCACGACTCACTGATTGCTGGCAGACACAATTTGTGACAAAGAATTAGTGTAACAACGATTTGGAGTATGCCTGCAAATTAACAAACAAATATCTCCTAATATAGACAAAACACAGGAAATGAGATGTTCTTATCATATTTGTGAAATGCCATTACACAAAATAATGAGATTTCAAAAAGGAAACTCATCATCAGGTAGCATATGGTTGTAAGCTTGGTCATGGTGCCCTAGATCTGCTCAAGATGCTGCTGCAAAGCTGAAAAGCTGCAAAACTGAAGTTGCATAAAATACAAGTTAAACTGAAAATTGCTGCCACAAGAAAATAAGATGAAAAAAAGAAAATCCCCCCTTATCCTAAGCAGATCAAGATCATCTGGGAAGGAGGAGGGAGAATATATACTGCGACATCGCACAGGGTGCTGCGTGAGTCTTCATGAGAATTTAAACTATTGCAGGTTTTGGGAGCAAGAACTGATTGTTTTTTTGTTTGTTTGTTTTTTATGATGCAATTAATGGCATCACTCAAAGTTTTATGAACTTGGTCATATGTTGAACTAACTGAGCTTTGGAACAGTGAGGGTTGTGAAGTGTGTGTGTGTGTGTGTGTGTGTGTGTGTGTGTGTGTGTTTGTGTGTGTTGGATGGGCATAGGGTCACTAACAGCAGGCTTCGAGCAAAAGTTATTCCGTCACAGGAAGATCCTTTATAAACCTGCTCAGTACCACTGAACTGTAGGACCTGCCTGTGACAGAAGGTGCTGCTGTCTGCTTCTCCTGTTTGGTCATGGGTAATTGCTCTGAGAAGGAGCCATTCAAGTTCTGCTGCTGTGGCACTGTTGTTTAAGGCTGTTGTTTCTTTTTGCTCCTTATACCCCGAGGGGGGCATAGGTCCAGAACTTCACACACACACACACACACACACACACACACACAAATACAAACACATTTAGAATGGGTACACCGGTGACGTACATTGCTCCAAGAGAGGCCGTCTAGCCCAGCCGGTTCCCATTTACCTGTTTGTTTTTCTCCCCTCTTTGTTACATTCTTGCTGTAGAGCCGTGTGCTGGGGGCCCTTTGCACTCTCAGGAAAGACAATTAGTGAGAAATTAAAACAGCAGCAAATGCGTTCCTGCTAGAGACTAATGGAGCTGATCATCACATAGCCCTGAGATGATTTATTTTCCGTGTGCCAAGTGGTCCTTGGGTCATTGGGAAGCATAGCAGATAGGGCGCGGTTTGATGGCAGCTACTAAAGACCACTTCAAGTGAATGTGAGGTATGCGCTTTCCAGGTCTCAAATGGCTCTGGGCTATCTCACGATGACGCATGTTATGTTGTGTTGTGTCCTGTTCTGTGCCTAGATAGTGTATCTGAATCTAAGTGTTTTTAGGAAGTCTTTGAAGACCTTGTTGCCATCTCGGATTAACATCAAACACTGTCATCATAGTTTTTAGCAAATTGATTATTTTATTCATTGAAGCAAACCATGTCCCAAGTGCTTATTTGAAGTGTTAAAAAAAAAAAACACGCAGTACAGAGCTGGGAAATTCACAAACAAGTCAAAGTTCACAAACAGCTCTGTAGACATATTTGATAATGTGGAGATGACCTAATTAACACACTCCAAGAGATCTGTTCCCTAGACATGCACAAGACAGTCAAGCAAATTGACTCTTCCATGCTGGGTTGGTGCAAAATGACTTTCACATCCGTACACATACGGTGTACTGTACAGTGTGTGTCCATACACATACAGTACATACAGTAATTCCCCGCATAGAAGCCGCATTGTGTATAAGTCGCAGGACAGTGTTTTATGCAAGTTAAAAAAACAACAGAAAATCATATTAACTGCCTCCTTGTTTTAACCTCATAGCGGAAGAAATTTTGCAAAATCAATGTGTAAGCCGCGGCTAATAGTCGGGAAATTACGGTACATAATACATACATACAGTACATATTTACTATACAGATATGCACATAGATGACACACAACACACACACACACACACACACACACAGTACACACACACACAGTTGAGAGTGAGGGTGAACTCTAATCATGACATCTGGGAGTGCCAGAGGAACTGTCAGAAAAGCCCTGTGCTTGCAGTCAGTGTGAAGGGCACCTTAATGCAAGGTCTGCCATGTCTGAGTCTCGTGTCTCTTCATTTCACAGCATGGCTCAGCCCTGCACAGCGCAGCGCCCACACACTGCTTTTAATATAAATCCCATCTGACTCCATCGGCTCACAGAAACAACATTGATATCTGTCTCCTAGCAGGACTTTAGGAGATGAAAAATGTTAGTATCCTCTTCATAGTTGTCGTATACGACACTTTTATTATTGGCGAGTCCTTTGAAGTAGAGATCAAGGGTTCATCATGGCTGTGGCAAAATGGTGGGAAAGGCATATTTTGTCTGGGCTTTTGAAATGAATGTTTCAGTTTCCCCTTTCAAGCACCAATTAATGCCAAAATGAGTTTGCTTGAAGCTGGACATTGCTAATCTGCAGACTCTCAAGTTCTGCCAGAGAATTCTGCCGTCCATTTTAAAGGTGACTTACAGCAAAAGTTGTTGTGTAGATGTAATTCAAGCATAGGCCTCTTGTATGAGTCTGCTGACTGCACTAGATAGAGAGTGGAATGAAAGAATCTGGAACAACATAGACGGAACATGAACGCCAATACGCCAATAATCATTCAACATTCAAAAACTGAAAATAAAGTTATAAGTTCCTTTGATGCAATGTAAAGTGCTTGTACGCTTTTGCGTAAACGTTTGATCTATGTTGTTCTAAATTCTTCTGTTCTACTCACTATTTAGTACAGATGCAACAGGGTTATGTTTGAATTACACCAAACCTTTCCTTCAATAATTTTGTCAGGTAACTCCAGCAGACGTCATAAGTATAATAGCAGAACTTGTGGCTCGGGAATTCAATCTCTGCTACCACTGTACCACTGCTACAACAAACCCACATCAGTGAGGGTCAGTGTGTTCTGTTCATCTCATAAAGTTGGATGCCTGTGGGGGCCCTAAATGAATATAACAAGGTGTGAAACGCTGGTCAGTGATCTCTGGTGGAGTCCTAAGTACTAAACCCTTAAAGACTTGTTTGAGTCAATCAATCATGAAGTTGATTTATGTTTATGTACCAGTGCGGCCATGTGGACTCAAGTAAGGGAAACGGAGATTGGCACTACTCAATACTTCACACATGGAGTGGGAAGGATTTCGTTGACTTTTGACCAGGCAAGCCTACACCCCCTTATCTAATAACAATACAAAATTAAAAATCAACAACATTTTACATTCTCAACAATCCATGGGGACTTGTTTTGCAAACAAAGGAATTCACAAAGCAAACATGCTTTTGTCTTCATTCATTTTCAGTGACTACAAAGTTGGCAAATTTTTGTTTTGTTTGAGTTTGTGTGTGTGTGTGTGTGTGTGTGTGTGTGTGTGTGTGTGTGTGTGTGTGTGTGTGTGTGTGTTGTGGAAGGTGGTGTCACGTTTTACTTTCCCATGCTCAGGTGGAAAACGAGTGCAAACTCTTCCTCTATTTGCGTCATTTTCTACATTCTTTTACTCTGCTAAGGCCACACATCTTTTTCTAGCCGAGTGAGTCATGTACAAGAAAAAACATCTTCTTTTGTTCATCAGTCTTCTACGGGGTTCCTAAACAAGTGGACCCTGCTATTCAGTAATTGTCTCCTGCCAATAGCAGGATGTCTTCAGAAATTAGTACCCTATCTGGAGTTGAAGGTCGCAGAAATGAATGAAAACATAGCCTACTTACTCATTCTGTATAGGTCATGCCCTCAAGCACTTTGGAGCATGTCCTCCATAGATTTATAGCCAATGTCCTTTTTTCCTTAAAATCAATATCAAATTTCACTACAGCACATTCAAGTATCCAACCATTTGCATACAAGCTTCCATCTGACAAATTTTTGGCATGCCAATCAGTGAACAGAGAACTCTTGTTTGCCCAATATTTTTCAAGTTATCAGAAAATATCTCAAGAGGAAGGAAACATACGGATGCAAGATGCTTTGCACAAAGTGAAAAGATGTGAAAGGCATTTTGGGCACTTGGCTATGTTTCAGTAGTCTGGCCATTTGCCTTCCTACGTAATTTCGCTGGATTTTCATCTCCTTTCAGCACTCCATTGGCATTCTGAATCCCAGACCCTTGTTTAAAGCGAAGCATAGACCGAGCAGCTGGTTAGGCTATTACCAGGCTAATATTTCACCAACAATGGCTCTAGAAACCTCCTTTTCTGTTTTCAAGGAAAGTTGTTTGGCCTTTTTCAGTACTTTTGCTACACAATTTGTTTTTGCTTGGTAGGGTATGGACTCTTCACTGTCTGACATACAGTATTCTCTTTCTTCCTCTCTGTAACCCTCATTCTCTCTCTCTCTCTCTCTCTCTCTCTCTCTCTCTCTCTCTCTCTCTCTCTCACACACACACACACACACACACACACACACACACACACACACACAAGCATAATTAAACTCACAAGAAAATATAGTCTGCTGTCATTGCTTCTGTTTATGTTCTTTCATAACAGAGCACCCACTGCCATTAGCATTCATACAGCCCCCACCTCCCCCTAACATTGCCCAAAAAGATGGTCAGGGCTGGGCTGCCACTTCCGAGTGAGTGTGGAACTCTGTTATTGCAGTTCCAAATGCAGCCTGAGGGGGGCAGAAGAGATCTGATCACTGGAGAGACTTCACAAGCTGGTCACCTGGTGAGAAATGATGATAGCTTTGTAGGATGCACTGGAGCAGACTAACTAGAGTCTGTATGCCTCTCAGATTCCAATAGTCTTTTTGGAAGTGCTTCAGTAACACACTAGTAGTAATGATGGGTTATTAACACATTTGTGGTTATAACACATTCATAAACCTATAAAACTAATGTAATTAATGACTTTTTATACATTCTCATGACTGTGGAGTGAAAATATGAATACACCCAATTTCTCATGCCAAATAATGAAGGGTAACAAACGCTCAATGTACATGTGCACTCTAAAGTGAGATTAACATATTTACCCAAATCACCATTACAGACAATGTAATGTGGAATGTTTCTCTCCTATCCAAAGATGCTTAAGCTTTGGGTCAGATTGTAAAGGCTTAGTCCTATATGAGAATATTGGATATGTCATAATTGGATATAAAATATAGGTCTTAGGTCTTGCAGGACTGGAGAGACTAACTGTCTGTTTCATCATGCTCTGTATGCCCTGTGATGTAATGCACATGGCTGTGTGGTGATTGGCATCTCATGTAATCTAATGATTGGTTTTACATGCGCATACGGTAATGTCACACACACACACACACACACACACACACACACACACACACACATCTCCCTCTCTTTCTCTCTCTCTCTCTCTCTCTCTCTCTCTCTCTCTCTCTCTCTCTCTCTCTCTCTCTCTCTCTTTCTTTCTCTCTCTCTCTCTCTCTCTACACACACACACACACACACACACACACACACACACACACACACACACACACACACACACACACACACAGTGCATTCCAACCGGTAAGGACTAGTGCCAGGGTCACAGTGCAGCTGCATAGAGAAGCTCCTTGCTGCTGGAAGCGTATCCAACAGATGGGCCCAAAGTCATTGAGACATCTGCCTCCACTGAGCACTAGACAGATCCAGGCCCAGATGCTATCTGTAAGAAAATAACTCTTAAGACAACTGCTTGGATCAGCAGACAGTGAACTTATGCAGTCAAACGGTCATTTGGGTTGAGTGTTCTGTTGTGCATTTTAATGTGGATGAAACTACATTATCTCTCATAATTGAATACTACACCCCTCACATTTTTGCAAAGATTCTGTTTTATCTTATCATGGGACAGCACCATAGAAATGAAACTTTGATATAACTTAATCATCATTGTATAGCTTGTATAGCAGTATACATGTATTGTCCTCTGAAAATAAGTCCACATACATCTTGTTGTAAAACTGTCACACCAGTTACAGTATGCGGTGCAGTTTCCAAAGAGGATCATGGTATGCTTGGAATTATTTCCCTCTGTGAACTACAGCTTCCCAATGGCAGCAGGCCTTTTTCAGCCCTAGACAATGATGCTACCTCCACCTTATTTGACTTTAGAGAAGGGACAGTTGTCAGATAGCATCATGGTCTAGAGTGTTGCTGGCAATAGTAGTTCATAGAGGGAAATATAAATTCCAAGCAGAGCATGATCCCATCTCTTTGGAAACTGGGGTATAATGACCAAAGATAACAATGCCTTTTTGGAGCTGACAGGCCCAATACTTAAACCCTTTTGAACCGCTATGATGCATCATTAAAAGAATACACCCTTTTCTGGCCAATTTACTCATTTTCTACGTCTCCAAGAGTCCCGCCATCGTCTCAGTCTGATGATGGTTTGGAGCTTAATGTTAGCATCATTAAATCCATAGGTGTCACTTACAGTAGCATCTCACCCATGTCATTAGGCACCGTTCCATCCAACTTGTAATGCACGGTTAATTTATACAAATGACAAATCTTTGGATGGAAACACATGCAAAGTCACATCTTCCCACATATTTGAATATAAATCTAATTCACTTGAGAGGGGTGGATTAACTTTATGCGAATATGGCACAATGTGAGTCAAGTTGAATGAAAAAAGTTAAACTCAACAGTTTAACCGCATTTCGGTCCATAGAATAGATGTTGGCCTGGTGGCATTACGTTTGATCCAACAGCTGATCAGAACACGTCACTTGATTAGCGCAATGTTCCCTTTTTTTCGCATTACACAGTCTATGGAAACTAGCCTGACAGGCCATCTCTGTACAGAAAATCTTCTGTCCTGTAGTGGCCAAATGAATTTGCTGCCGCTAGGGGGGTCTAGATTGCTAAGCTATATGGAAGATGCAAATATCATTGAGACAAATTTTTGTTAAATGCCAATAAATTGGTTGGAAACCTAGTGTTTAGCTCTAGGGGAGGCGGAAAATGAATAAATCAGCGATGTCATCATGAAGGAGTGGGAGAGGATTCCAATTGAAACCTTTGCAATTCCGATGAATTTCAAGCTCACAGAGGTAAAGGGAGTGCTCACATAAAATATTGGACAGAGTGGGCTTTAAAAACGGGCTTTACTCCTTTGCCAGCTCAAATGTGTTATTTCTATAGTGTTGTCCAATGAAAATATGACAGAAAATTTGCAAAAATATGAGGGGCTGTACTCAGTGGTTAAAGTGGGATTTGGCAAGAGGGGAAACTCTCAAATTTTGCGTCGCCTCAAACAAATAAAAATGTATAGAAGAAGAATGGGGTGATTTTCTTCATTTATTTGAGGTGCCGAAACGTACTCCCACGTTCCCCCCCACTTTAACCCCTGATTGTACTCACTTTTGATAGATACTCTATATAGGCTTACAATCTACAGGAGCCTATTTAGCCTATAATCTGTATGGTTGTTTACTCGTCGACATAATCTATGTGACTTCCAGAAGAAGAGAAATGTCATTCAGGCAAAGAGCAGAACAACAAACCATTTAATCAGCAAGACCTCAACAACTCTTCACTAATGAGGTGAAAATGACTTCAGCTGTTAAGCATGTCCTGCTGATGCATGTGTCTGTATTATTGATTCAGTAACTCCACAGTGATCCCTTCTGAAGCTGCAAGATGACTTGGTGGAATATTGTTTTGATTTTTATGCTATTGCCTTGGATAACTTTTTTGTTTTGTTTTGTTTGACTTCTAACCACAGGAAGTGGGGGAAGTTTTCATCTCCACAGTAACCGTTTTTTTTTTTTCTTTTTTTTTTTTCAGTAACAGTTTGGAACATAAACACACAACGTGACTTGATAAATATTGGATTCTATGTTGGTTCTCTGTGAGTTTTTTTTTTTTTTCTGGGTTGCTCAATCGTCTCAATTATCTCTTTCTCAGCAGATTTGAACGGAAACTGCCCTCCTACATGTCTTCCCTCTGAAGTACACTAAGCAGGCCTGTGAGGACTTAGTCAGATTATTTTTTGGAATCAAGTTTTCGTGCGGCTCATCTTGAGTATCAGCATCAACTAGGCAGTTAAGATCCCAGTAGCACAAGCGAGACCCACAATGTTGGATCTCCACTGACCCTGTGGGGATACCAGTCTAGCGAGGCTGAAAATATCCCTCAAGCTTCCTGCAAAATGGCAGATCGAAATGTGATTATGCAACTTGTTTGGGCTCACAAGTTTCTTCAGCCCTTAAACTTAGCTTTAAAATTAGACTGTCGTAAGGTTTTAAAAGATAACAGTCACAAGTCTGAACAAATGTTCCAAGCTCCACATTTAGCAATGAGTCCAGAGGGGGTGACCTGCTTGGGCTTAGTTGCACAGAAACACCATAAACCCAGTTGGAGGTTCTCATGTTGCTAAAGTTAGCTACATTTCCTGTGGTGATGAATGAAGTTGGCTAGTTAGCAAGCTAATGAAGCTAACAAGCATCAACTAAATTGTCCTCAGTATGGCATTTGGAGGGGTATCAAGTTCAGAATTCACATTGGACCATCTGAACATCATTACTACCTTAATGCATTGCCCTCAAAAATGTACCAAGGTCCTTGTAGATGGTGCTCGGTGTAACTTCTAGCTTAGCATCTCATTGACTTTCCCACTGTGTGAGCTAGGGGACTATTTTTCACTATTTCCTCCACGGCAGAGCTATATTTGTGGGCTGGTCAGACTTGCCGTCTGTATCTATGTCACTAGTAGCTAATGTGACTGAGTGGTTAAGGTGATCCCATGGCCTAGCTGATTTAAAAATGGCAAATTGATCACAAATATTTATATTTAAATATATTTCAATTAACCCATATTAGTAGCATGTTCAATTGCAGAGGCAAGGGATAGACACATACCACACATACATTTTGAGCCACATACCACACATTGCTTTGCAATTGCTAAGTAAGTTGTGAACTAGGTGTTAACTGTTGTTGTCTGCATTCTTGTTATTCTTTGACAGGGTACAAAAACCTTTGCCTTCTTGGCATTATGGGACGACTGTTTACAGATCTGTGAAAGTAATAATAAGAACAACAATGTCAACATTTAGAGTTTTGTGCCAATCCCCAATAAATACATGTAATTCACCATCTAGCCAAACATATAGCATTCAGAAATAGCACAACAGCATGTAAAACCATAGAAGAGTTAATGCTTGACCACAAGACAAAACCCAAGTCAAATCCTTAGCAGCTCTAATAACTGTCAGGAGATTTAGACTGGAACAGAGGGGTGGCAATGGGCCTCACATATGACTGGAGGAGGACTAATGGCCATGGGGGTGGCTATGTATGTATGTGTAACACTTATGTGTTTGTAGGCTACTTGTGACTATATCATGTGTTATGCATGTGTACTGTATGCATGTGAGTGGGGGTGTTCAGGCGTGATTGTTTTGCATGATACTGTACTCTGTGTACCCATGACAGTCTGTGAGTATGCCATGTTATGGCTTAACATACAGTATGAGCATGTGTGTGTGTGTGTGGGGGGGGGGGGGGGCATCCTTGACATTGATTGCATCTGTGGAATTTATGCATGTTTTAAAAGGAGATTCATGATTCTTCATGTTGGCCATCTGGGTAAGTGAGGTGTTCACCAGACCGTGGTCATGGCTCGGCTTTGAAACTCTAGATGCAATGTGCATGGCTCATGCTGTTAGCCTGGTTAGCAAACCAGTACTGTATGCTAAGAAACATTTCCATCTGAAACTAACAATATCTTTCTTCTGTCTCAGCTAAATTTTAACCATATAACCAACAAACAAATAACCAATAACCAGTTTAGGATATAAGGCCTTTGACATTTTGAATGTTGAGGCAATGTTCAGGCAACATTCATGTTTAGGTCCTGAATTTCTAAACAATAAACACAGTGACATAACTCTCTGAAGGAAATGAAACTATTATACACAAGTCAGTGGAACAGTACTAAATTCAAAACAAAATGCTCCAAAACAACATACATGACACATATATTAATGCATGTATTACATAAACATGTTTTCAAGGAACACTTATACATATACTGATAGCTGGAAAGTAGTTATCTTCACAGCATCTGAAAATTGCTGCCAATTTACCTTTGTTTTTTGTTTTTCTTGCCTCATTTTTCTATTCTAATTTTTTGCCTCTCTATGGCAGTTTCTAGACCAACAAAAATAGAGCATGTGGTCCACAAACCACTTTATATTTCAATTTGTTCAAGACAATCAATTATGTTACTTTTATCTTGGCATGGTTTATTGGATGGCAAATGGACAAGAAAATACACTAACCAAAGAAACATATTGGCTCAATCTATATCAGGCTCAATCCCACCAAGTAATTTGGTGTCTGTATTTTACCGGCAAATTTAAGTGATATTTATAGGAAATTGACTGATATGGCCGCAAAAGTGGCCGCTTTGATGGCAGGTAATTGAAGGCCATGCAGGTAAAAAAATAAATAAATAAATAAGAAAAATCAGTCTGTCCAGGCCTGGGTGGACAAATGAGTGTTTATTTCTGTGACCATTATTTGTCCAAGCAACAGGTGTGAAAGAAAGGTTTTATATTCCCATAGTAGTCCTATAATCATATTTGCTCTGGATTTAAAATAAACAACAAAAAACCACCCAGTCCTCTCCTATCCTGTGAAAAAACCTGTATGTCCTATGATGTTGTGTTGTTGTATTTTGCGCATAATTAGTTATCACAAAGTGATCCCATTCCTCTGTTTGTTTATTACATCTGTGGATCTGAAGTCTACTTTGTGTTGTTTCTCAGTAAGACTTTATAATAATGACCCCACACGTAAGCAGCCATTACTTAAAAGTTTAGGCTTACTAATTGTTAACGACTGTTACCCAAATGTCGTAATAGTATATTGCCCCAATTCTTGGCCTATATTATATTCATGTACCAAGCATATTACAGTAGCAAATATTCTTTGGTGAGGATAACACTGAGTACCAAAGTGGGAGAGAATAATTCTCAAGACAAGATCATTTGATGAGACTGAACAAATAACACCTGCAGTGTAATGAAATCTAAAGTAGGCTACAGTGCATCAGAACGTCACTCCTCCAAGTCCACATTCTCTTTTTAGACTACTGCATGCCGTTTTCCTCATCAGGAGATCATGTTCTCAATGTGAATATGAGATTTATTCCACATAGGCTGCATAATTAAGTGGCAACAATTAAAAAAAAAAAAAAAAAAAACTGAAAAAGTGAATGCATAAACTAAAGAAGTTCTCATTAAACTATCTCACAAAAGAAATTGTCCAAGTTTGTTAAGATTACACTGTAGCCTAATCATACTTTGAATAGACATGTTGTGTTATTTGCGCTATCTTGTTATGTGAGCTATCTTGTATCAAACAGCTATTTATGTAATGTTAACATATTGCAACAAACCGCCGGGTTGTTATAATGTGTTACAGTAAATGTTGGCATCTAAGCATAGCCTAGCACTCCACCCGTTGTATAAGGTCTTGTGGGTTAGAATAAGTACTGGAGTTGCCACCGGAAGCAGTGTCCATACTTGTTTGATTTCTTGCTATTGCAATAAATTTCGGAAACGTGATTTTTTGT
>JAODXP020002907.1:82500-102597 GCA_027497455.2 Sardinella longiceps
GGAGAGACGGAGAGAGACTAAAAGGGTTCACATCAAGTTCAGCAGTCAGAATGGATGGTAGATATTATCATGTACCTGTAGCTCTCTATTGCATTTTTTTTTTTTAAAAATGGAAGAAAGTGGAGAGGAAAGATCAACAGAGAATGGACATTGATTTTTTTTGTTGTTTTAGCCACCATCACAACCCCCATTAGGGGACTGTGTCTTTCTTTTCTTTTATTTCTTTTTTCTTGTTGAGAATGGACTTGTTTGTTAGTGAGGAAGAAATAAAGAAAGAAAGACAGGAAGAAGGAAAGACAGGAAGAAAGAAAGAATACATGGTGCTTATTGGTGTTGAAATAAGAAAGAAGGAGAGAAAGAAGAGAAGAGAAGAGAAGAGAAAAAGAACAAAGATAAGAAGAGATTCCAGCTGACTGATGGTTCAGCTCTCTCCCTCTTTGCTGCCATAATGCAGAAAACACCCGGTCTTCCCAGAGTCTTAGGTTGATCACTCCATCGTGTGTGTGTGTGTGTGTGTGTGTGTGTGTGTGTGTGTGTCTGCATGCCTGTGTGTGGTAGGATATCAAACGAGGACTTCAGTCTTGGCTGCTTAGGGACTTCATGCCTTGGCACTGTTAAGGGAGAAAGAAACAATGTGAATTTAATCCTGAAAAGAACATTTACCAATTTTTTAAAATAAATTCTTCAAAGTATGTGTGTGTGGTGGTATGTGTGTCGGAGTTCGTTTAATCAGAGAATCTAACAAGGGTGCAATTAATGGAAGCGTTTATGCCGCTCTAGTGTTTGTCTAGACGGGAGAAGCGAAAGCCGCGCTCTCTCTGCTCCTTGTCCTAATGAATTCATGCATTGATTAGTGGATCCCATTGCCCAGATAAAAGCTGTTACTTTTGATTGTAGGCCTTTGTGATAATCCTTCTGTTCCAGTGTGTAGCTTGAATATCTTTGTACTTAATGGCTCTGTACTCTCTCTTTTGACAGTTGTTTTGTCCTACTTGCATAATTCTGAGTGTAATCAAAACAGTGTAGTTCACAGATACCCAGTTGGACACTGTCCTGATGCGGACCTATTCCTTTCCACAAACAAACAAACAAACAGACAAACAGACAAAAAATGCTTCCCCGTCTGCACAATTCCTGGTCAAAAGATGGTGTCTCAGTTGCAGTATTACATCAACGTAGCTCAAGCCTTTTCGCTGCCCTTGCCCCCGCTTTCACAAGTGAAAAATCAAAGAAAATTAGCCTAGAACTCTAGACGTACTCTAGCAGAAGCCAATTGAATTTACTCAGCGAGTACGTCTAGCCATCAGCCATAGGTTGTACTCAGACATCGGTAGTGTCTGAGCTGTTTAAATCCAAACGCAATGCTCTAGGTTGTATTCAGACATCACAGTGTTTAGCCTATCACAACATTCTATCTGGACAGGGAGTCATTGGGCAGGCTTACCATTGTTTGAATCGGCTTGTTAGTTGCACTGAGGTTTTAGTCGTCTTACCCGAGGGTCTTAGCCTGACACGTGAGACTATATCATAAGAATGTATAGTGTGAAGACCACTGATAGACTGTACCTCAATGGAGGGGCGGGTGATTGCGTTGTCTTTCAAACTGCCTCTCCACGTAATAGGCTAGCGTTCCGGCCAGTGGTACCAGCTGGTATATCAAACTTTTCCCGTAGCCCGTCGGTAACACGGCAAAGACATCTTTTTCAGAACGAAAAACTTCAGTGCACTTTCTTGTTTCACTTTCAAAGAAAATGACAAGTGCAATTCGTCCAAAACTAAAGCCAAAGACGATTCTGCTCTGGTTTGAGCAGGGCTGTCGTCATCGTACAAAGCCCGCCTTACGATTTCCTGTACACATACCGCGCTGTGATTGGTTATCCGCCGCCAGAGGAAGAATACAACGGGTTTCTATCAGTGGCCTCTAGACGTATCCTCCGTGCAAATTCAAATTTGCTACCACTAGGAGTATGTCTAGAGTTCTAGGCTACGAGGGTCTATCACTCTTGGCCAGACTCTACATGTTGTGATAGTCTGGGTTGTCAGACTAAACGAAAGTAATGAACCTAAGTAAATCAAGTAATGAGTGTATAAGTAGGTAATAAGTTTATTTACAGTATATAATACATTTGGTGCTCTATGTGATTGTCTAGTTCATCTATGCCAGGAGCTGACCCTGCTCTTCAAGGGCTTCAGCTTCCCCAAGTAGATTGTCTGGCAACCAATCAGCGAACATAAATCGGAAACAACACCAATACGTTTAAAGTTCAGAGTGCTCAACTATACCAGGAAGTAAACACATGCCTATTGGGAGAGTGTAGACTCTTTACACAAAAGGAAAGAGAGTGATACAGTCTGGTCCACCATGCTAAGTCACGATAATACAAGAATAGAACAGTAATATGGACACCAGGCGACCGACAAAACTGTCAGTCCCGTCCATTCACAATACTGGTCATGCAAAAACACCCCCTTATTATTTATAGTGTGCTTTTAATATGTGCAAGGACAAAAACAGACCACTGCCCTCTGCCTGTGTGTGTATTTTATGCTATTTGGTCTGAATGTCTTTCAACCAATGGCTAATGTAGCTAATGGATTTCAACAAGGTGGCCAACGGTAGGCTTCACGCCAACAGGTCTATGACCAACACGATCAACCCTCTGCTTTTAAAGATGAGTTTGTAATGGTCTGGGCACACTGTGGGAAACATATATTGGAATAGTTAGTGGTATTATGTGTGTGTGTGTGTGTGTGTGTGTGTGTGTGTGTGTTTCATGACTCAGTATCCTGTCTTTTGTTAGTGTACTATTATTTTTTTTTATGTCTCTGTTTTATCATGTCTCCCTCACATGGTACATGTTGGCACATGTTACTATTAATGTGCACTATTTGCTTTCCTGTTTCAGGTTGTGTCGTTTTCTTTGTTGTTGACGTTTTTTTTTTTCCTATAAAGAAGATACACTCTTTTTTCCCAATGACTCACCCATACAGTGAGATGGAGCTCATTCCTAGATGGATATCTTCAGCCATTCAGGATGTGTTCTAAGACGAAAGAAGAGAAACACTTCCAGGAGCTATATTTGTCCCCTTTGCTTTCTTCTCCCCTGCCTCTCAGACACACAGCTTGGGCCCTGTGCCCCTGTTTTATGTCAGCAAGCCCTTCTTGCTCCTTGCATGTTGAGAGTCCATCAGCTTAAGGGACCTTTAAGGGATACTTTTATTCCAGCACTGACTATTTCTGTTTTCAGAATTTTATTTTCATTTATTTATTTTTTTATTTATTTTATAAAAAAAAAAAAACATTTTTTTTTCCTGTTCACAGAAGCTGCAGTGATGTTCAATTGATATGGCATGCCATGACGCAAGTTCTTGGGCTCTTTCAGCAGTGTGTTGGTACCCTATAGACAGCACCTGAGAAAAGTATGTGGGAAAAAATAAGGGACAAAAATAGTAAACACAGCTAGCTGCAGCCATGTTTTACTCTCTGTCTTCCATTTTTTTCTCACCTCTGCCCACATGCCTTGCTCTAATTTCTAATAGCCACTGAGCACTCAGTCAGAAACTTTTGATGGCCAACGTGTCAAAACACTTCCTGCTGTTTTCCTTTTGCAGCGGTGGGCGTGTGCAGTTCCTGTGTGCGTATGTGTGTGTGTGTTTGTGTGTATGTAGTTTTACTTTTTTCTGAGTGTGTGTGTGTGTGTGTGTTTACTTACGTTGTGTCTTGTGTGTTTGTGTGATATGTGATTCATTCATGAAGTGAGTGTGGCTGTGTGCCTGTCTGCGTTTCTGTTGGCAGGGGTTGTGAGAGTGTCTTTGAATGTGTGTTTATGCGTGTGATGTATGTGTGTAATAGAAAGTGTGTGTGTGTATGTATGATAAAGAGAACAAGCTTGTATGTTTGTGTTGTGTGTCTTGTGTTGTGTTGTGTTGTGTGTCTTGTGTGTGTGTGTGTGTGTGTGTGTGTGTGTGTGTGTGTGTGTGTGTGTATGTCTTTCCACTCCTCCTCCTCCCCAAACACAAGTTGAAAAACTCCTTCCTTTCCTGTGAGCTCTGATGCCCTGCATTGTGTGAGTAGGAGGCTGTGTGTGTGTGTGTGTGTGTGTGTGGCCCTTTGCCAGTCCCAAGCCCAAGCTACAGCAGAACCCCTCAATGCCTTTCCTGTGGTAGGCATACTCACAGCTCTCCCACTTCACAGTCATGCTTCTGAGCTTGTTTTGTACTCGCAGGCTCACAGCGGCCATTCCCGCTCATTCAGAAACGGGCAATCATTCGCACATCAGTAGGCCAGAGCCAAGAATGTGCTTTACTGATTTTGTTCTAGGAAATTTCACACACAAGGTGGTAAAATTACTTATGCTATTACTCTCTGACATGATTTCTCCCTACAAAGTAGGAACGTTTGAGTGTTGAAAACAAAATGTTTGCCCAGCAAAACCGCCACAGCCAGTCTTAGCCTTTCCCTACAGTAACTGTGTTATGTAACACTCAACACTAAACAAGTCAGACTCTAGGATTTCTGTTCGCCTACATTTAAAAGACAACTGAAGTTCAGAAGCAGGCTTTGTAATGCAAGGACGCGTTGCATGACATATAGAAATGCAAGAAACAGCTTTTATCTCTTGAAAGTATCAATAGAAGATCTTATACTCACAGAAAACAAACACATACGTAAGGTTTGGGGGCTGGCCACCTACGTATGGATCCATATGGTGAAGATTGCTATGTTATACTGTAATTGCTATGTTGATGTGCTGTGTCCACAGACCACCCTTATAGTAAACAACATACTATAGAGTCGTCAATTAAGAGACTCTTGATATTATGTTTACTTTGTGGTACTATAGGTGCGCAATTAAAGCCTATTGGTTCCGTCTTTGATTTTGGTTTCCTGACTGGTTGCTAGAAAATCTATTTGCTGAAACTGAAACTGTAGTGAAATACAATATTGTGTTATGGGAGCTATTATGATCTGACTATTATAGCCTGGCTTTACAAGTAAGATTTGGGGAGAGTTTTTTCTTCTTGATCTCATGGCCCAATGATGCTTTGATATTCAAAGTTGAAAGTCCAAGAAGCAATCGATTGACTGTCAATTTTTGTACCACTTTGACAAGACTATAGACCAGTCATAACCAGACCCTCGATCTACGCTTCTCTTCGTATGAGAGTCTGGGATCTCAGCTATTGAGGAACAATTGTTTGCTGGAGATGTTTAATTTGAAATTGATTGGATCGGCCCTTGACTGATAGCCTTTCGCACTCTCACACAGCATTCTTAAAGTTTGCTGATTGGCTCTGGCTCGATGCACCCAGAATGGCTGGAATCCCAGGCGGAAACTTGGAGGGAGATAAAAATCGAATGGAAGTACAAAGGAAAGCACTGGTCAGGCAAACATGATTATTATTCATCTTTCCTTGGGGTTTCTCCAATAATAATCATCAATAGACCTCATGATCATGTCTGGTCTGTTTTGTTTTCATTCTGTCTGTTGTTTCTGCCCTGTACATGCCCTGTATACAGTACCTGAACAAGATTGCCAGTGATAGCAGGAGGTTGTTGCATCGGTCTTCATTTTGGCTCAAAAAAACAGCAGTGCCAGAGATGATGATTGCTGGGGCAGTTCTAACATCCATTAGCCTCCCTATTCCAGCACCCCACAGCATTTGAAAGGACACTGGTAAACAAACGGAAACATGTTATTGTTCAAATTTTCTGTTTTGGTTGGAGACCTGCATGGGTACACACACACACACACACACACACACACACACACACACACACACACACACACACAAACACAAATTGAAGCCATAGAGTTCTTTCCACAGTTTTTGTGTTCACCCGTTTCTTTACAAAGTATTGGTTACTAGTCCACAATGTACATCAAAACAATAACCATGTTTAATCCATAATTGACTTGAGTGGTTGTGGTAGTGATAATTATCATTTTCTATCTGTCATTCTGGCACTGTACATTTAGCAGATCAGAACACCCCCCCCCCACACACACACACACACACACACACACACATGGGTTACACAAATATTTACACAACTCAGACCTGCTGGGATGCATAGCATCAGAATGCTGTCCCACATCTTGCTCTCCAAGGCCAATTTGCACCCTCTTCAGGATCCCGGAGTTCTAGTGCAGACCATGGGCGGTGTTGGGAAAAGCAATGGAGGGGCCTGGCCATCTGTTTGCCTGACACACACGAGTGACGGAGCCCATCAAACTCACCACACACACACACACACACACACACACACACACACACACACACGCACGCGCGTGCGCGCGCGCACACACACACACACACACACACACACACACACACACACACACACACACACACACACTTCTTCTCCTCTTCAACTTTCTCTTCTTTTTTCCCCCTTCTCTTCACCCTCTTCTCTCATTTCCTCACTTCTCTTTCCCCAAGCAAGCAGATGACTGTGGGGCTTGAAGAATGAGAGGAGAGAAAGGACCAGGAGAAAAGGAGAAATGTTATGCAACCAAGCAATAAGCATTTCCACTTGGAGAAATCTCTTTGGTCCTGGAATGTTTGCCTTGCAAAACTTTGTATGCTTTTGCATGTTTCTCAGTTGTAAACTTTATATAAGTAACAAGGTTTTAATGATCACTATTGTAAATTGTAAGTTACACCTTAGTGTATGTGGGAGATTGGTTGCAGAAGACTGGACAAGATTCTCATTTACACTTTTACTCTTTGTAGGCTAATGTAATTTGTTGGCAGACCATGTCATCGCGATACAGAAAAATGTAGCGCTACAGAGCACGAAGAAAAGAAAAACAAAACAACTGAAATAGAAATGTGAACACTGAACAGTTACATTTATATTCTTAGGGAAGACTGTTCGTTGCACTGTACGTGCAACTAAACTAACAACATGCAGGGCGGTAGGAATTGCAGGACAGTCTTTCTACATCTTGTTTACATTCATCATCTTTCTTACATGCTTCTGTCCTTGACTTGTTATGACAGTTTGTTTAACCATTTTGCATGTGCACAAATGACACAATGTGAAAAATAGAACAGATAGTTTTGAGAATTTCAATTTTGATCTGAGAAATGTACCAAAACGACTGAGAAAAAACTTCTAATCTGAGGATTTGCCATTCATAGTCATAGTCATAGTCATGTTTATTTATATAGCGCAATTTAAAACAACCAAAGGTTGACCAAAGTTGATTTACCATTCAGGACTAACCATCTGACAAGGAATGGTTGGGTACTGTATAGGTAGGTAGGTAGCTAGCTACAAATCAATCTACCTATACAGATCTATCTACGCCTTCCTTTGATTGAAATGCTGACAGCACCCAGTGTTGAACTTTGTTTTTAAAGTATAATCATTCAGCAGAGATGAGGAGAGGTGACAGATAGGAGAAAAACAGGGGAGATGAAAGAGGCGGGTGAAAGGAGGAGAGGAGGGGAAGGGAGAGGAGAGGAGAAGAGAGCACTTATGCTATGAAGATGACCTTGTTTCTCTTTCAAAATTGATTCTCCATTATGTGTGCATTTCAATGAGTGAGGCTTGCATGGTAATCCCTAGTGAAGTGAAGGGAAGAATTCAAGTTGATGACTGACTAATCAAGCAGTGCGCGGCTGTTTTTGATGTGCCTCTCTGTTTCTTTCTGTCACTCACTCTCAATGAGGAGGAACTAACGCAAGGTTGTTTCAAACCTCAACACTTCGCTCTGTGGCCTTAAGATACAGTGTTCATCATTCACATTCTTCATCTTCATCTTTTGGGTGTTTCACAAAAAAAATGCTACCCAAACGGCCATGAAGAGAAGTTGTGCCAAATGTTGTTATGTGCCATGTGCGAAAAAAAAAAGTTTTGCCCTTTTTGTCATCTTAATAGGCTACACTTTTCCACTAGGATTCACCACTGCATTTTTTATTACAAGTACTATTTAACTAAGAGATTTAAGGAAGTAAGGACGAAATTGAAGGAAGGAAGTAGGGTTACTTACTTTTTATGTATTGCGGACATTATTTTAACAATGTAGTAGTAGTAGCAGTAGTAGTAGTATTAGTAGTATTAGTAGTAGTATTATATGTAGTACTAATAGTAGTAGCCGTATTTTAGATTACATTTTATCTGGACGTAGGAGATAACAGTGTAACAGTGCAATGGCGTCATGCGGTCCTTCAATGAAGGGTGAAGTTCTCTGATGTATGTTGTTAATTAACACTGTGTGTGTGTGTGTGTGTGTGTGTGTGTGTGTGTGTGTGTGTGTGTGTGTGTGTGTGTGTGTGTGTGTGTGTATGTATGTGTGTGTGTGGCACACCAGCTGTACTGAAATCAAGTCATTCATGTGTTAACTTAGTCATAGAGAGCAGTCTGTGCCCCTGAATGGCTGTAGGTTGTGCTGAATGTGCTGCAACTAACTGTGTTAGCTGTGTGTGTGTGTGTGTGTGTGTGTGTGTGTGTGTGTGTGTGTGTGTGTGTGTGTGTGTGTGTGTGTGTGTGTGTGTGTGTGTGTGTGTGTGTGTGAGTGTGTTTGAGTGAGTGAGTGAGTGTGTGCAAGTATGTGTGTGTGTGTGTGTGTGTGTGTGTGTGTGTGTGTGTGTGTGTGTGTGTGTGTGAGAGAGAGAGCTGCTCATGGTGATGTTCAATCCCTACCAAATTCAAGAGTCTGTCGCTATTACAGTGACAGCGGGGAAATGCATTCAGTGGAACTCTCCATGGTCCTGAACTGTCTAACAGGGCTCTAGATAGAAAACCCTTTTGGAAACCTCTGTTGCCTCCATGATTTTGAGGATTAAATGTCATGGGAAGGTAAAATGATGCAGAAGTGGTGTATCTTGAGACATAAATACAATGTCAGTATCAGCATATCTTTTCCAGAGACAAAATGTATTTACAGCAGATCTTGCTCTTGGGTACTTTTCTTGTGCATGTCTGAGATTGTGTCTTCAGCAGAACCTGTTTAGTATTCTTAAGTGTGTGTAGTTTTATGTAGATTGCTTGCTTATGCTCACATTACTGTGAGGAATTACATGTGTGGAAGTGTAGTTTGCATATATGTGTGTGCATGTGTTTATGTTTGTTTAATTGTTTGCATGCATGTCTGTTTGTACTGTATTTGTTGTGTGTGTGTGTGTGTGTGTGTGTGTGTGTGTGTGTGTGTGTGTGTGTGTGTGTATGAGAGAGAGAACACTTTCCTCCTTTTGATAGTTGTACTCTGAGATGGTTGAGATTGTGCAAGGCGCAGATGGCCGGCGGAGAGGTAATCTCTGAGGGACTCCGCCGTAATGCACGCAAACATGCTGCCGAGCACAGCTCACCCAGCACGCCTGCAGACACACACACTGGCCCAGAGATGACAAACACACACACAAACATGCTCTCACATACACTGGAGTACAGCCACACACACACACACACACACACACACACACACACACACACACACACACACACACACACACACACACACCAGGGCCTTGAGTCCCCCACAAACTAATATGCACAGACAAATATCTTCAGTCTCTACACATACACTTCATTACATAGTCCTTATGTCTGACCTTTAACCCTTTCGCACACACACACACACACACACACACACACACACACACACACACACACACACACACACAAGCACACAGAACCACCAGCTGCACACATCCAACTTATTGCACATTAGCTAAAAGAGCAAACAATGCCGAGGCCTTATGCGTCACTGTCAACAATAATAGCCTATGTGAAGGGTTCAATAGAATGGAGAAGTTTGTTGTTGTGATGTATTGGAAACTTTTGTACGTTCTCTAACATGCGCTCCATGAGTCACTCCGACAAGTGCTTCATGGAAACATCGCCTTGTATATTTTTGTATTTCTGCATCATTCTTTTTCCATGGAGCCTCATTGGTTTGCATCAGTAGAGTCCTTGTTCTCCATTGAACAAAAGTCTGCAGTTGTACTTGTGACTCACAACCTCCAACTCTTTTGCAGGGGCTGCAATTTTGCACATTTTGGCATGTGTCAGTCCTTTAAGTGCACTTCATCCAAGCAATTTGACAACAATAATCTCCCTCTGTCCCTAAAAATATGCCCCTTTTGACTAAAAGAAGAATTTCTGACAATGGCACTTCATAACTCTTGTGTTTGATAGGCCTTACTGGCCCTGGTGTCATAACAGCAAAGGCACATATCATTCATGTGTGTGTGAGGGACAGAATCTCAGATCTGAATGGACGCATGTTGGGCTTTCTCCATTTTTCTATGGCAGTGACGGTTGTTATGTTTCTATGTTATGTTTCAACCATCATTTAATCCATGATGCACTTACATATTCTCACAAACAATCCATCTCTCTCTCTCTCTCTCTCTCTCTCTCTCTCTCTCTCTCTCTCTCTCTCTCTCTCTCTCTCTCTCTCTCATATAGGCATATAGGCTACACAAACACAACACAAATATGCCCCTTTTGACTAAAAGAAGAATTTCTGACAATGGCACTTCATAACTCTTGTGTTTGATAGGCCTTACTGGCCCTGGTGTCATAACAGCAAAGGCACATATCATTCATGTGTGTGTGAGGGACAGAATCTCAGATCTGAATGGACGTATGTTGGGCTTTCTCCATTTTTCTATGGCAGTGACGGTTGTTATGTTTCTATGTTATGTTTCAACCATCATTTAATCCATGATGCACTTACATATTCTCACAAACAATCCATCTCTCTCTCTCTCTCTCTCTCTCTCTCTCATATAGGCATATAGGCTACACAAACACAACACAAATATATAAATATATAAATATGTAGTAGTGTAACCATTTGCAAGCCAAGCAGGTAAAACTTCTAGGCTCAAAGTTGCATAAGCTGAATTACCATGTTTTTCTCAGTGTGCAATTTTTTTGTGTGTGTGTGTGTGTGTGTGTGTGTGTAAGAGAGTGCTATCTACACATCTACACTGCATCTCACTTTCTATCTTTTAGACAGCTTTGTATCTCTCTCTCTCTCTCTCTCTCTCTCTCTCTCTCATTCACTTTGTTTTTCTGACAATTTTTCTGTCATTACACCAAAAAATGTACAATATCTCACCCCCTCTCTCTCTCTCTCTCTCTCTCTCTCTCTCTCTCTCTCTCTCTCTCTCTGTAGGAACCATTCCCTACAGGTTTCCTCTACATTTACCATTGCCCTTTACACACTGTAATTGCATGACTTCGGAGCGAAAGTAATCTTCCTTCGGCTGGAGCAGCAGGGGCACCATGCAAGCATTAACACCAAACGAGGTTGACCCACTCCAGTGTCTCTCACTCTCTCCATCTCTCTCTCTATCTCTCTCTATCCATCCGTCTCTTTCAACACCCCAGGGGTGTTGTTGTTCGTACCTCACCATCCGCTACTGCACTTTGTTTTTTTAGTTGTTGTTGTTGTTGTTGTCCTGTCTGGCCTCTTTAAGTAAGACAGTAGCAAAGATGAATCAAAATAGCCTGCTTGTGTAATCTTGTGTAGTCATACAACCATAGGTTTCATTAGCCTGACATAGCCCGACCATAATACTGCTGTTTATCCGTATTCATGGTCTGGAGGGTCTTTAACCTGACGCGATTATACTGCGGGGGGAGGGCATTCACTTTTGGTTTGAAACAATTGGACAGCTCGTCTAATCAGCGTCACTTATTGGCCGGTAGACTCTCTACCGATATAAACACGCCCAAGAGGACCGTGCCCAGACCATGATACGTATGAACATTCGTATTATGGGCGGGCTATGTCAGGCTAAGGTTTCATAGGTTGTTTACATTTTTCTTTGTCTGGTGAGAATATGTTCTACGAATGGGCATCTAAATCAATTAGACATCGCACTCTAACTCTGACATGACAATACTGAAGTACTCCTCAGAAGGCATTTGAAGTGCTAGTTCAGAGTAATATCAATCGTAACCCTGTTTGCCAAGTTCCAAATTTGGAACAATACAGACCAAATACAGAACTGGCAGCTAATGCTAACTGAATGCTACCATGAGTAACAAAAGTGAAAGTGAGCTTATGATGTCATTGAGTTAGCCTAAGCTGTGCGCTCTCTTTGCTTTATGCTGTTCCAAATTCTTTCATTCATTATTCCTGTCGACAGGGCTCAGCAAGCTCTTACAACTGGGCTAATGGAATTACTCTGAGTGATGGCTTGAATGCATGATGGTATTTGAATATCAAAAGACTCAAGGTGCTAACAGAGGTCACATTGCAGAGCTGAGTTTATGCACTAACAACAACATGAAGAAAGCGAACAGGTTATATGAACCTTCTACAGTACAGGAATCGTTTCCTTTACTTGGGGAAAGGGGGTGTTGGGGGTCAGGATCTACGTGAGACAGGACCTTTTCACTCCTCTTTTGATGACGTGACAAAAGTTTGCAGCAAGGGATAGACAGTATCGACTAGCCATCCAGGAATTACACTGTGCAGTTCTGAGTGGCAGGTAGGAACCACCAGGGGGTTAAAGTGGGGGGGAACGCAGTACCGCCACCTCAGATAAATGAACAATATCATCCTATTCTTCTTTTATACATTTTTCTTTGTTTCTGCCGACACAAAATATGAGAGTTCTCCCTCCTGCCAAATCTCACTTTAACCACTGGGAACCACCTCAGAATAAAAGTAAATCCAATTGCAACATGGCATTGTTCTTTGGCATTGCTACACCGATTAGCATCATCTAACGGTGTCAGTAAGGTTTTGGGAAATGTTTGGAAGGTTTTTGTGCCATCTAGATAGTTAGCGCTAACTTTCAGCTTAAAACTACATAGTGCTGCTTTACAGTAACATACAGTTCTTGTAGATGGTGTTTTTTTCCCCACAAGTTCAACACATAACTTTTGCAACTGTTTTTATGTCAAGGTTAGTCATGTAATGCATCATGCTATGCATGATACTGCTATGTATTCCATGTTGTTGTGGGAAGATACTCCTATTGACGCAATTAGCTGCCCACACAAGAAAGAAGATGAGCTATTTCAAGTGCAAGGATAAACCTTTATCAGTGAGCTTCATAATTATAGTGTCCTTGTCTACATGCTGACGTAGGTGTGAATTAGGAAAGCTCCAATGAAACTCCATGGGGTCGAGATATATGGATGAGTCGGTGGTTAATTCTGGCTTTCTCTGCCACAAACACATGGGTTGCTTGGCGATTGTGACGCCAGATCCCATGGTAACTTGAACACAGAATGGTGTGTGGGTGTGATTGATAATTTACATTTTTCATTCTGAGAAACATTTTTTTTTTTGTCACATCGGCATCTGATAAACAGTGATTTCTTCACAACCGTCAGATCTTGACATCTTTTTTGAAAGAGAAGATCAAATTGGCCTAGAACGCATTATCTGTGTTGCCTCTGAGTAAATGACTATTGTCAAATTTATCAACCTTTCACAACTGATTAATGCCTTCATTTAGCATTTTTCATTCATTCATTCATTCATTCATTCATTCATTCTTTCTTTCTTTCTTTCTTTCATTACCTCCGCCAAGGAGTTTATGTTTTCGGCCACGCTGGTTTGTTTGTTTGTCTGTCAGCAGGATAACTCGAAAAGTACTGCATGGATTTGGACGAAATTTTCGGACAATGTGTATATTGGGACAAACAAGAACTGATTCGATTTTGGTGGCGAACGGTGATCCAGAACAGGTTCAGGAATTTATATTTTGTCTGTTACCACATTGCCTTGGCGGAGGTCTGCGCTCTCTGAGCGCTTTTCTAGTTCATTATCTTACAGTAAGTGCCTCTATTTCTGGTAAATAGTGTAAGGAGGTTAGTGTAGCATATTCTCTGTCAGGTTGAATGTACACCACCTGTAGAGGTACGTATGGTTCCTTTGGGGGCCATCATAAGTAACAGGAGCATGGCATAGATTTTAAAGTTTTCCTTTTCCTCATGGTAGATTTTTCAGAAGAGTGCTAGCCATTTGAGCGTTTGATGACGTATTTCAAACTCATTTGCCAGGCTTCATGCTAGGCTTAAATGGAGATAGAAGTATATTTCCTGATAGAATAGTATATTTCCTGAAAGATATAGGGTAATTGTGGTGTAGGAACCTGGCCAAAGTGCTAGTAGCCAGAAAGTTGTGGGTTTGGCTGATTAACTATAAGTTCCTATAGGGGAGACTGGCCCTGATGTAATTGACATATACAATATCACTTTGGATAAATGCGTAAATGTAAAGATTTGCAGTTTTTCTGCAGTTTTTCATTACAATGCACATACTCATGAACACCAGCATTAATTTCCTGCCAGTCAGCTGATATCCATTTCTGCTCATCCCAGACCATATTAGGGTCTTCCTCTAGCCGTCTGACCTACCTGACCAGACGTTATATCACTGTCTGTCTCTCGTCCAACTGACTGTTCCTTTGCCCATCCAGCCCCCCGCCTCATACCTCACAACACACACACACACACACACACACACACACACACACACACACACACACACACACACACACACACACACACACACACACACACAGGGGTCTATGAGCACTCACAGTGCCCTCAGTAATGTGCCCACTCCTCCCACACACACACACACACACACACACACACACACACACACACACACACACACACACAAGGGGTGTATGATCACTAATGTGCTCACTCCTCATAGTCACATGACAAGTGCTGAGTGCTAATTAGTCACAGGGGGGCTTCACTCCATCTGATGTGCGAGTGACACAGGGATGAGAGGATGGGGGGAAGAGGACAAGAGAGAGGGATAGAGAGAGAGATAGGGTGAAGAGAACAAGAGAGAGTAAGAGAAAAATGAGAGGCATGGGGTGAAGAGAACAAGAGAAAGAGAGAGAATGAGAGAGGGGTGAAGAGAACAATAGAGAGAGAGAGTGAGTAATGAGGTTAAACAGAGAGAGAGAGGAGAGAGTAAAAGAAAGCAATGTCAGAGAAAATTATACGTAGGTAGGTAGGTAGATAGATAGATAGATAGATAGATAGATAGATAGATAGATAGATAGATAGACAGACAGACAGATAGATACTGTAGATAGATAGATAGATAGATAGATAGATAGATAGATAGATAGATAGATAGCCCAATGAGGGCAGAGAAAGAGAGATGAGGGTTAGAAAATTACACAGATGAAAAGAAGTAGAAACAGATACAGAGAACAGCAAGATAAGGAGCGACTCAGAGAGACTCAGAGAAAAGCAGGAGTAAAGAGGGACAAAGGGAGAGAGTAAGGGATACAGAGAAACAGGAGAGATAGAGAGAAACAGAGAGAAGGAGAAGTGAGGACAAAAGGAGAGAGTAAGGGATGAAGAGAGAGAGAGAGAGAGAGGTCTGACCTCATGCTCGCTCTCTCGGCCCACACTGCAATTACACAAGCAGAGAGCAGCATAATTACCCTGGACATTAGGAATACTTCAGATATGGCGCTGTTCCTGTGGCGCTGCAATCACTCTCTGTGTGTGCGCACACACACACACACACACACACACACACACACACACACACACACACACACACACAGACTAAGAGGGCTAGGGGGACCTGTACGCATATTTTAACACAGCATAGAGGGATAGACAAGGACACACAATAATTAAAGTCTTAACACATAGACACACACACACACACACACACAGAGAGATACCTGTAGTCCATTACTCAGGTTAACCAAGGCCATGTCCACTGAGCTGGCTCTGAGAGGAGGGCAGAGAGTGTGTGCATGTGTGGTCTGTGTGTCTTAATGTATATCTGTATGAATGTGTGTGTGCGTGTGCGTGTGCGTGTGCGTGTGCGTGTGTGTGTGTGTGTGTGTGTGTGAGAGAGAGAGAGAGAGAGAGAGAGAGAGAGAGAGAGAGAGAGAGAGAGAGTTTATGCCCACATGTGAGCTATTGTCCATGTGCTCTTCATAATGCATCAGAGACTGACTCCCCCGGCCCGGCCTTACCATATCAATGGCTCAATGAGTTTATTCACTGAGAGGTTAGACCCTGGGTGAATGGGAAATAATATGCATTTCTATTGGCTCTCCCACGCAACACCTTGTCAGCTTGTTTATGTTTGGCCGGAAGTGGAGGTCACCTCCAGGCCCAGTCAGATGATAGGTAAGAGCAGAAAAAAAATAATAATTGGATAAACCTTTATATTCTTCAGTGAGAGCAGAAGATGATTATTTAGTCATGAATAATGGCACAGTAATTATTTACTGTACGTCTGTATTCAACAATGCATCGACAACCTCTGATTACTCACTGATATTAAGTGATAATATTGATAATAATTAGGGTCTTTTGGAAAGTGAGGATGAGACAATTAGTTTGTTTATTAAATAGGGACAGTCAATAACAGTGATGATGTCAATGATGATGATTTTAACGATGATAGTGATGACGATGATGGTGGTGAGGAAGATGACAATGACCTTGATGATGACAGTGATGCAAACAACAATAATTGTGTTGATTATTATGCTGCTAAGAAGGTTTTGAGCGAAATAGTATAACAGCCCCCGTGCAAGACACAGGGCCTTGGTTGGACATCTTGTGGTAAAAGCTCTGGATATATTAATCGTGAAGTGTTTTGTGCTGGCTACATGAAGCCTTCCATTTCCCCATTTCCTACAACTCAAAGACACACACACACACACACACACACACACACACACACACACACACACACACACACACACACACACACACACACACGCACACTGCACTAAAGTGCCTGTCAATATGTGCGCCTGTCTTTATGTGTGTGTGTGAGCTAGAGAGAGTGCGCGTGCGACTATATGCGCCTCATTCATTTCTAAATTGCCCTCCTACTTAAAATGCCATCAGGCATTTGAAAGCAAAAAGCCACTTTCAATGAAACTTTTCCGTTCCCTCTCCCCAGGAACCCTCTCGGCATGAATGGGCTCGCCAAGCTCCATTCACAAGTCTGCTTGTCAGAAAGACAGACAGGGACACCACAGACACCACAGACAATTTTATTTTATTTTTTTTATTTTTTTTCCCCTCTTTCACATGCCTTGAGATTTTCTCTCCCTCTTATTTACCAACAGTCACATGTATGGCAGTTTTGTGAGCCGGAAATCAGCACTTTACAACAATTATGCACGATTGTTCCCATTCTCTCCCTGTCTCTCACACTGTCTCAGTATGTGTGGCTCCGTTCAATTAAATCTGTATTTCATTGGTCTTGGTGAGGATTAGGTGTTCATTTGTGAGTGATTATTTGTGATTACTGGAGCCCAATGAGTCGCGTTGCCCTTGCCGATGTGTGTAGCACATCCACACACACACACACACACACACACACACACACACACACACACACACACACACACACACACACACACACACACAGGGTTATACGATTAATAAATGAACACTGTGTGTGGGGAACAATTCTGGATGTACCCTTGTTTTTCAGTGAGGGTTTTGTTTGTTGTTTGTACTGGCATACGGTACATCTCTCTCTCTCTCTCTCTCTCTCTCTCTCTCTCTCTCTCTCTCTCTCTCTCTCTGTGTGTGTGTGTATGCAATCAAATTTTGTGTCCACACACCTTCTTAGCACAAACCTTCAATCCACTTTCTGAGGACTTATTTCCAGGCCAAGCAAACAGAGACACAGCACACACACACACACACACACACACACACACACACACACACACACACACACACACACACACACACACACACACACACAGGCTAATACACCCAAACACACACACACACACACACACACACACACACACACACACACACACACACACACACACACACACGTGCACACAACCACTCACACACACACACACACACACACACACACACACACACACACACACACACACACATACACACACACAGGCTAACGCACCCAAGCACACACACACACATGCACACAAACACTCTCTCTCTCTCACACACACACACACACACAAACAGACACACACAAATTATCCCCGACATCCAGCATCTCGTTCTCAGCCATCTGATGGCCGTCTGTTTTGCATATCTTTCATCCTAAGTCCGGCCTCTCCCCCTTGATGTTTATGGTTATCTGCTTATGTCTTACTTTAAGTATGCTTATCCGTACTGCAGCGCATGCCACACACACAGTTTATGCAGTTGATTTGGGCAAAAAATGCATGCAGGTTTACTTGCTTACTTTACAGCATCTAAGATCTAAACTATATTGAATTGGAATGGCAAATCTGTGCAAATGTGTAAATGTGCTGGACAAGCAGAGATGTACAGATTCAGTACTGAAATGACAAGGCAAAACAAGGCAAAACCTGGTGACTGGTAGCCATTCTACCATTATATATCAGCACCAGTATATACAGGGTCCTCATAGAGGTCAGTCAGTGTATAATGTAAACATCCCAGTGTATAATGTAAACAACCATAGCAATACTTAACAGCGTGCAAGGTGTTTCAGGTCAGGTATTTACATCAGTACCTGCTGAAAGAGAGAGAGAGGGGGGGGGAGAGAAAGAGAAAGAGAAGGAGAGATATTTAGAGGTATATCCAGAGAAAGAGAGGAATGAGGGATGACAAGGAGCTTGAGACAGATGGAGGGAAAGAAAGGGGATGATACAAAGATGAAGAGAAAGAAAGAAAGAAAGAAAGAAAGAAAGAAAGAAAGAAAGAAAGAAAGAAAGAATGTTTAATAAACATCTGGAGCACAAATGGTGCTTGGAGACCAGATGAATAGAAGAGATGTCCAAACATTATAGTGATGTGTGAAGCGTGAGCTACTTGAGTGGGGCGGGTGTCAGATCACAGGGTGTGAGGGTTTTGTATCAGTTTGTGTGTGTGTGTGTGTGTGTGTGTGTGTGTGTGTGTGTGTGTGTGTGTGTGTGTGTGTGTGTGTGTGTGTGACTGTACAGTCTGGTGTGTTGCACGTGAGTACATGGTGGATAATGCCTGATGACTGGCCAAGTGTGAAGTCCTTGTGGGTGTGTTCAAATGTCAGGATGGCAGTCCAGCGGCTGTGGTTGTGAGGCTAGACAGCTCACAGCCAGACGTCTCTTATTCACCACACACACACACACACACACACACACACACACACACACACACACACACACAGTTAGCTCACTGTGTCAAATGCCTCCTGATGGTTCCTGACCACTTCACACCTTGCTCAGACACAATCCCACACTCATAGTTTTATATTGTTATATATTCATATTAGTTCCAGCACAATCCACACTTGCATACAGACACAGCAACTCATCACCAACGATTGGAGAAGGGCACTTGTACACTCACAGACACTCTCACAAGCAGATAACACACACACACACACACACACACACAGAGAGAGAGAGAGAGAGAGAGAGAGAGAGAGAGAGAGAGAGAGAGAGAGAGAGAGAGAGAGCACATTTGCATACCCACACACTGTACATGCCTGATCCACACTCCCTTTGTTCTGCCTGTTGGCTGCTAGAGTTGCCAAGAGTTTTCTTGGACTGGAGTGCATTAAATAACTGATCCCCATTCAGTCCGGTGTTTATACGGGGAACAAGTACAGAACAGCCCCGTCAGTCAGAACCGGTTCCAATTAGGAGTCAAGAACCAGAGCCAGCTGACTGCAGGAACACGTGCACCATGGGAAAAATGGGTCTCTCGTCTCTTGCCAGCCGCCTCCACCTCTGTCTCTCTCTCCCTCGCTCGCTGGCTGGCTGGCTGGCTCCTCTGTCACCATGGCAGCAGCAGGGGCTGGCGGAATGATTTGGGGGGTGGTGGGGGTAGTGGGGGCTTATAGTCTCAGAGTGGCTTAACTGAGGTCTTAGCGATCGCTCTACTGTCTGTCAAAACACACCTGGCGGCAGCTGTCTTTGTTTTGAGAAGCAGCTCATCCAGGTGATGATGATGATGATGATGATGATGATGATGATGATGTGCGCTGGCGCAGGTTTGTTGCCACAGGCCTCTTAGCTTGGTCCTGGTGCTGTGCCATATTGCCAGGAGTCCCCAAATCACCTTACTCACTGTTTGCTTTGTCCAACTCTCTCTGCACCTTTCAAGCTGTAGAACATGATGCATTGTGTGTGTGTGTGTGTGTGTGTGTGTGTGTGTGT
>JAODXP020002908.1:0-10158 GCA_027497455.2 Sardinella longiceps
TGTCGGATTACCTGGCAGCACTCAATAGTCAGCCTGCCCTTCGCAGCTAAACTGCTTAGATAAACTTTTGATGGCATTTTTTGTTAAAAGTTGGCAACCAAGCTAGAAGTTATCAGCATGGACTACGGTTTCAGAATCACCCAGTTGCCAACATGGAACTTGACCTTTAGGGTCATATTTGAAGGTCAAAAGGTCAAAAACGGTGTATTTTGTGGTTGTTCTTTTCTGGGGGCTTCATATTCATGGAATTGTCTTTCAAATGTTGGCAACCATGCTAGCAGTTATTAGTAAGGTCTGAGGTTTCATAATATAGTGGTTGCTAAAATCATATTTCAAATTTATGGTGAAATTTAAAGGTGAAATGAATAAATAAATCAATAAAATGTGGGGTTCGTCTGTTTTGGGGGGGTCTATTTTTGTGCTGTACTTTTTTTAAAAGTTGGAAGCTATGCTAGAAGTCATCAGTAGGGTCTGAAGTTACAGATTTCAATGGTTGCCAAAGTCATATTTGTTATTTAAGGTTAGAATTGAAAATAAATAAATAAAAAAGAAGAAGCGGGTATCTTTGTCGACCAGTCAACGGCAGCTAGAGTGCTTAAATAGACTTTTGATTGTTAACTCTTGTTAAAAGTTGGTAACCATACTAGAAGTTATCAGCATGGACTAAGGTTTCAGAATCACTCTATTGCCAACATGGAACTTGACCTTTAAGGTCAAATTTGAAGGTCAAAAGGTCATAAACAGTGTATTTTATGGTTATTCTTTTTGGGGGACTTTATATTCATGGGATTCTTTCCCCAATGTTGGCAACCATGCTAGCAGTTTTCTGTAAGGACTGATTATCTGGAATGTCATGGTTGCTAAAACAATATTTCAAATTTAAGGTTAAATTTGAAGGGAAAAATAATAAATATATCAATAAAATGTGTGCTTCGTCCGATTTTTTTTTTTTTTTTTGGGGGGGGGGGGTCTACCCAGTACACCTTATCAATGAGAGTCTTCCTCAACAGATTGTGGAAAACATACTTGGTTTCCATGCCCTAACTGGTTGTGATACTGTCTCCTCCTTTGCTGGACATGGGAAAAAGTCATGTTGGACTGTATATCTGCAACACCCAGAACTTTTACATGGTGTTGGTCGGGATGGGCCTCAAGTAGATGTGGAGGAGTTTTTGTGTCATCTCAAAGCACCATGCTCATCTTTGGGTATTGACAGGGCTAGTAGACATGACTTGTTTCAGAAAGGCAAAAGGGCAATTGACATGTTACCGCCAACAAGGGATGCATTGGCATTGCATCTTGCATGTGCAAATCATCAGGCAAAGGTATGGCTGCAGTCTGACAAGGGATATGTTAATGAAAGCCCTGAGGAGACAGGGGGTTGGAAAGTGGTAGACGAACACTTGGTGGCTGTGTGGCAAAGGAAGCCTCCAGTTCCACATAGTTGTTTAGAAATGATTACATGTGGTTGTAGAACCAAGTGTCGTACACATGCCTGCAGTTGCCTGAAGAATGGACAGCCCTGTATACCTACATGTGGTTGTGATGCAGATGGATGTTTAAACACTGCAGGGATGGAACATGATCGGGATTAGATAATCTTTTTGTAATAACAGCAACAATAAGTGCAACACTACACAGTTGAATGAATTCTTGACTTGAAATAAATAAACAATCTGTTATTCATACCACAATAATAATGGCCATATGCAGTGTTGGGAAAGTTCATTTTCTACAGGAACTAGTTCAAAGTGCAGTTCACACATTTCAAAATGAACTAGTTGGTTCATAGTTCATTATTGTTCATAGTAAATAGTTTGTTCATAGTTTCCAAAAATGAACCAGACAGTTATTTTTGCAAGAGATTGCGAGCTACATTGTTCAATCTCATTGACAAAGACTATAACCACAGACAGGCATTCGTTTTTTTTATCAGAACAGTGAAAATATATGTGTTAGATGTCAGTTTATATTATTGGGGCTCTTTTGAAATGTATTTGGCTGGGGTTTCACCTGAACACTGAAATGTTGCATCCTATTAAACGAAGGCACATGCAGTTCGTTCACAAGCACCAGAATGAACTAGTTCATAGTTCGTTCATCATGCAGTACACAGTGAGCGTTCAGTTCAAGTTCGCCCAAATTATGAAGTAATTCAGGAACTATAGTTCATTGAACTAGTTCAGGTACAACACTGGCCATATGGATTCTAAATATACTCATTAATCCATGATTCATCAATATATTTGACATTCCCATGCCCCAGGTACTAATTCTCCGATATTTATTGCAAACAATTTGTATTTTATGAAAGCACATCACAAAATAAAAAAAAATGTTTTATTTATTTTTTACCTCGGTTGACCTTTTAACCTCTATAATACCTTCAAATTTCACATCAGACCTTACTGATAACTGCTAGCATGGTTGCCAACATTGGGGAAAGAATTCCATGAATATAAAGCCCCTCCAAAAAGAATAACCACAAAATACACTGTTTTTGACCTTTTGACCTTCAAATTTGACCTTAAAGGTCAAGTTACGTGTTGGCAACAGGGTGAGTTTGAAACCTTAGTCCATGCTGATAACTTATAGCATGGTTGCCAACTTTTAACAAGACTTAACAATCAATAGTCTATTTAAGCACTCTAGCTGCCGTTGACTGGTCGACAAAGATACCCGCTTCTTTTTTTTCATTTATTTTAAAATCTGACCTTAAATCACAAATATGACTTTGGCAACCATTGAAGTCTGTAACTTCAGACCCTACTGATGACTTCTAGCATAGTTTCCAACTTTTAAAAAAAGAACAGCATATGAATAGACCCCTCAAAAACAGACGAACCACACATTTTATTGATTAATTTATTAATTTTACCTTTAAATTTCACCTGAAATTTCAAATATGATTTTAGCAACCACTAGCGTGTCCTCCGATACACTTGAACTGCTGTACTATGGACCTGACCCTCAATACAGCTGCTCATCCCTGCCCTGCTCAAGACGATCAGGGGGCTTACTGAGCGCTCGTTTGGTCGTCCGGCCGCTTACTGAGCGCCCGTTTGATCGTCCGGCCACTTCTCAAACTGAGGAGGAGGGTATAAAACTCTATAACAACGGGACCCTCATTAAAAATATACCCAACAATGGGAGCAGAACGCCATCAATTGCGTCGATGTGTAGCGCTTGACACAAAATGTCTTCAACCACAAACGTTGAAGAGGGTATCAAATTCTTCAATGATGGGGTCCTTGTTAAAATCATCCCCCGGCTTGGAAGCAGCAGGGCATCCACGGCTTCAACATGCAGCTGGAATTCTACTGACTCACAGAAGAGGTAAGTTTTGCCAACAGCTCAAAATGTTTACATGGAAAAAAAAAAAAAAAATGTTGCAGACTTGAGATGAAGCATGATGAATCTACAATATTTTCAAGCTTACGTTATAAGCTATAGAAAAATAATTTTGTCATTTATGCATTAATTTCTAGTATAGGTCTCAGTCCTCTACACTGCATAAACTTGGCCTCACAGATGACAACCTGAAATGCAGTGTTCAAAGCGCACTAAGGTGATTGGCTCAATCAACAACGGTTTTGCAGACGAGCTTATTGAAGCCATTGTGAAAGAAATCGTACAGCCTAGAAGCAGCCCTGGCTGAGGTGAGTGAAGCCATTACAACATCTGGGAAAAACACAACCGCTCTCCAGAGGAAGGCTAGCACTGAACAGCTGCTCCAAAACATCTCTTTGAAGCTCAGCAAGTTCCTCAGTGCACATTCAAGACCGGGCCAACGCACACAAGAACCAAACTGATATGGTGTCAGCCTCAACTGTTGGTGGGGCAATGGCCACGGTAATCCAGTCCATGGAACGCAGTCAGTAGGTCTGCTTTAGACAGCGTTCTCCTGGAGCTGGGGTGACAATGCTTCAAAAAGGCGTATGATGCTCTCTAAGCTAGTGGAGCTCTACGCCGAAGAGACAGTGAAGCACAACCTGCTCCCTCAGTTCAATTTGCCTCCCACATGGGATGTCAATCAGGGCAGGTCAGCACCAATGGACTCTCCCAGCTTCTCATCCAGACCAGCACTGACTAGGCCAGCTGAGCAATCAAACCTGAGGTCCCCGCCAAAAATACTCAGTGACATTTTGAACCTTGTCATCAAAACAATGGTCAGGGACATGACATCATGAAGAGCCCAGGCAGATTCCTGTGGTTTTAGGAAAACAAAAAGGAACAGGAAAGGAAATTACGATTCCTGCCCAAGATTCCAAAATTCAAGATCTTCCATTGGGGAAATATGTCTGAAAATATAGTAAGTTCGATTTATAAAGATCTATGTCAATTTAAAAGCCACTATTTACAATACCTACGTTTCACTGTCCCTCATTCAGAAATTCAAATCAGGCAGCATGGGACATCAACAGGCCTTTGACAAGCACCACACTGGTAGGTAAAATCACTTCTGTCTCTCAGATGGGAAGAAACAAAAATGTTAAAAAAAAAACTTGTTCGCTCATGTGACCCACTGACATTTCATTACTAAATCTGAACAGTTTTTAACTTCTTTTAGTCACTCTGGTCGCTCAAATTTTGCCTTTGTCACGTGTGTCCGTTCAGAGAACTTCCAGCTCCAGTAGCTTCCACCAGAACCTGCAGCCTTAGTAGCTCTTAGTGCCTTTTTGTTGAAATTATTATTTTGAATACTCATGTCAGTATCATGGTAGCTGTTGTAATGCGCTAGTTATAAATTTCTAATGCCATTAATGGGGGCATTATTGGTTGTAGGTAAGATTGGTTAGCCTAAATTGTTGCTTAGAAAATTCAAATTAACTTAAAGGAATGATCCGGAGTGAATCAACACGTAGCCCTGTTGTTTTATAGTGCTAAGCGCTATTGATAGCCACCACAATGACTGAATTTCGTGCAGCACAGACTGAGAGAGCGAAACGTCAGCTAACGGTAACACTGCTTTTTCATGCAAGCAGAGCGTAGCGGTGCTCCGTGTTCAATGCATTCCAATTAGTAACAGTCAAATGTGACGTAGAGCAGCGAGATGAGCGGAGCCAGCGGGAAAAGTTGAGCGGTGTTGAATATTATGCAAATGACGGAGCGGTATCGCAGACGGCAGCCAATCATATTGCTTGTTTTCACTTCTCACGATTGGAAAATTCGATGACTGTGGAGCTGTTTGATCGTAACTTCTTAAAAACACATTAACTGTAAGGGCTTCGTATGAGGTTGTTGTTGCTGGAATGGTAAACATTTAATCGTGAGCTTTATTTCAAGAAATCAGTGTTGTAATATTTGGCTAAGTGCCTCGATAGCCAGTTAGCTTGCTAGTTCAGTCAATCACCATTCCCATAAATCAACACACCTACCAGAAGCAGGGACAGCGGCTCCGCTCCGCTTGCATGAAAAACCAATGTAACAGAATGGGGCATGTCGAAACCAAATTGATTACAGTGGAACCCGCTTATAGTGGTCACGGATATAGTAATCAGCCGCTTATATAGATCAAAAGGCTTGGGACGGAATCATTTCTATACAAATGCTGTTTAAATAATTCGCTTATAGTAATCAAGAAATCCGCTTATAATGTTCATTTTTGGCCATTTTATGAATGTAAACATGTGCAAAAATAATTTTAAAATTACGTGTAGTTATTGGATTGATCATGCCCGGTCTCGCAACGCTCCGTTGAGCGGACCCTTGGTCAGGGAGAAGGCTGCAGCATTAGCAACAAGCCTCGGAGACGAGAGTTTCAAAGTTTCTAGCGGCTGGTTTGAGCGATTTAAAAAGAGGGAGAACATTGTGTTTAAGAAGCTGCACGGGGAGGCTGCTGAGGCTGACACTGTGTCACGCGACGAGTGGCTCGAGCAACAGTGGGTCAGAATGAGAGAGGAGTACAGTGAGGAGAGCATCTGGAACGCTGATGAAACAGTCTTGTTAAAAAAAAAGCACTGGCTGCAGAGCCGACACACGGCACATAGCCTATAAGTTACGTACCAGAGTTATGTTCTGCGCACAGCGCAGTATGGACTGTTACATGTATTAAATTTGAATGATACGGTAGGCCTACTGTAATAAAATTCCATAAATGTGGAAGCTACTGTATCTGTTTCATTTCATTGTTCTCATTGAATTCTGCATAAAAATAAGTGAAATAAAGGTAAATTCGGTTTTAGTAATCAACCGCTTATAGTGTTCAAATTGGCCCGGCCCAACGTGACCACTATAAGCGGATTCCACTGTAGTTCCAAATCATTTCGCCAACTCGGTCTGTGTTGCACGAAATTCGGTGATTGTGGTGGCTATCAACTACGTACCTCCGCTAAACATTTTATCTCTGCACGTAGTCTGGACTAAACCCCCCTTGCCGCCTTTCCCTCGGTTACTCTACGGTTTAGCCAATCAGCACACAGTTTCGAGCAATGTCTCAAAATTTTGTGGTCCTACAGGATAGGGACGCATTTGTTATTCTCTCCCCCACTTTCAAATTACATTCACAAAATTGACATTAGCATCCATGATCTTTAGGATTTATTGCCACTACAATGTCAAAATAGATCAGAACTTGCGAGAGATCAGTTAATACTGAAAGCGAAAGTTGTAGGCGTGAGAGCCAGGCGAGGGAATACGTCATATATCCAAACGGAAACCTATTTCAATTGCGTGGGGCCAGACTGTATGACATGGTCAACAGTCGCTTTCGCCCAGGCTAGCTATCAATAGCTTTTAGCACTATAAAATAGCAGGGCTACGTGTTGATTCACTCCGGATAATTCCTTTAATGTCAGGGGCATCTGCTACACTAACCAGCTGTTGTTTACTTAGGAGAGAGAAACAACTAACAGTCATACAGAAGTCCCCCGACTTCTTGAAAAAGTATTTTTTCTATACTCCTGTCCCTCGTCAACCAACGGCCACTACATCCCTGCTGATCTCCCATCTCCTCTCCTTGTTCCTTTCTTTAGAGTGTTCCCCTCCCTATTCAGGAAGCTGTCTGCAATGATGAGGAGGAAGTCCAGGGTCAGCCCTGAGTAATTCTAGGACCTTTTCAAATTCAAATTACCATTTTGTTTTAGTTTTTTATTTTGACAAAGTGCACACACTCAAAAAAAATCCCCCTAACTCAATCAGTTGCTCAATAAAAATCAACTTACGGTAATCGTCATGTCATTTCTGCATTTTCATTTTTCAATGTTAACAATATTAATTTACTCCCAGTTTCATGTAGGTCTACAGGGCCTATGCAAAGGTAGCCTAGAACTCTAGACGTACTCTAGCGGTAGCAAATTGAATTTACTCAGCGAGTACGTCTAGCCAGTGGTTAAAGTGAGTTTTGGCAGGAGGTGGAACTGTCATACTTTGTATCTGCACAATCAAAGATAGGTACTGCGTTCCTAGCCTGGCGATGCCATCTACGTACCTCCGCTAAACATTTATCTCCGCACGTAGTCTGGAATAAACCCCCCTTCCCGCCTTTCCCTCAGTTACTCTACGGTTTAGCCAATCAGCGTACAGTTTAGAGCGATGTCTCAAAATTTTGTAGTCCAACAGGATAGGGACGCGTTTGTTATTCTCTCCCCCACTTTCGAATTACATTCACAAAATTGGTACATGACATTAGCATCCATGATCTTGAGGATTTATTGCCACTACGATGTCAAAATAGATCAGAACTTGCGGTAATACTGTTAATACTGAAAGCGAAAGTTGTAGGCGTGAGAGCCAGACGAGGGAATACGTCATATCCAAACGGAAACCTATTTCAATTGCGTTGGGCCAGACTGTATGACATAGTCAACAGTCGCTTTCACCCAGGCTACTGCGTTCCCCCCCACTTTAACCCCTGCGTCTAGCCATCACCCATAGGTTGTACTCAGGTTGTGTTTAGCCTATCACAAGATTCTATCTGGACACCGAGTCATTGGGCAGGCTTAGCGTTGTTTGAATTGGCTTGTTAGTTGCGCTGAGGTGTTAGCCGCCTAACTGTACAGTCACATTAGCTACAAATTCAAGCAACTCAGGTCGCTGAGCTGTCGCTGACGCTGATTTTTCATGCAAGCGGAGCGGAGCCGCTGTCAACGATTTGTGGGAACGGTGTGATTGACTGAACTAGCAAGCTAACTGGCTATCAAGGTACTTTGGTACTTAACTCAATATTACAGCACTGATTTCTTGAAATGAAACTCACGATTAAATGTTTACCATTCCAGCAACAACAATAACCTCATAACCCTTACAGTTATTGTGTTTTTAACAAGTTACGATCAGACAGCTCCACGGTCATCGAATTTTCCAACCGTGAGAAGTAAAAACAAGCAATCTGATTGGCTACCGCCTGCAATACCACTCCTTAATTTGCATAATATTCAACGCTGCTCAACTTTTGCCGCTGGCTCCGCTCATCTCGCTGCTCTACGTCACGTTTGACCATTACTGATTGACCCTTCGCTAAGCCCTGCCCCGCCCCCCTTAGTTACTGTTGTCAGGCCTGTCAAACTTAACAAACGTAACTTGCGTCCATAGGAAAGAATGCAAAACATAGCCCCAAACAATGGCTCTCCAGAGATAAACCGCAAGTGATTAACAATTTCTAATTGCATGTAATGATTAACAAAAAGGTCTACTTTGAGTAGCCTACCGCAGTTTAAATGGAAATTTATTGAATTTATACAATAACAGACCTGACGTTACAGTCACTGTATAACACCACAGCAAAATCAAAAAGCACAAAACTCCATCAAGGCATCTTAAAATGAAGACCAATCAACTTAAAAATTATGGACTATTAATCCTTCTCCTAATACTGCAGTAAGTAAATAGTTTAATTGTGCCAAAACAGATAAAATATCCCGTAATTGTATGCAAATATTACGTTAGCCAACATGCTAAAAGCGGCTGCAGGAGGCAGAGAGAGGCAGACTTTAGACCCATTTTGCTATCGATAAATGTCTGTGACAAAATGTAACAAACTAAGTTAAATTGTTTTGAGCTTCGTGATTGATTAGTTAGAGTTAAACTGTTGGTGTGCCGTTGTAGTGCTGGATTACAGATGAGAAATTGTTGGGAATACGGTGCTGAAACTCGCTAGCATGTTAGCAGCAGCAAACTTTTTAAACTATTATGAAGCTTATCTGATTACTATGTTTTCCACTTGGTCTATCACAGACATCACTTATTCCACCAAGGACGTAGCTACAACATCTTTTGGGGTAAAGGAAAGGCTAAAGAGCATTTTCCCTATCAAATGCTCTAATCGTTTGAACGATTCATGCTGCATTTTTCGTAGACACCATAGGCATAACATTGTAGAATATTGCTGCTACTCAAATGTTTGACAGGTCACGGCTCTTTAGTTACCGTTGCTATATGTAGGATTGGTCAGTTGCCGTTCTTGGGAGGGGCTTAGCGAAGGATCAATTGGAATGCATTGAACACAGAGCTACGCTCCGCCCCGCTTATGTCAAAGCAGCGTGAGGAGGCGTGATTCAGGGCTGTGATTCGTTGGTAGCGTGTTGCTAACTAAGGTACTTGGTAGAAAGCACAGAAGTATTTTCTGGGTATAAAACCAATATTTTAGTTTGTGGCCAAATTTGAGATTGTTGTCGGCTTCACTCGCATTGGCTGTCGCCGAGTCGCATCACTCCTCATTTGCATAGACTTGATAAACTTGATGTCTATAGACTTGTTTCACACCTGAACATTCCGACATTCCATGGTAGTAAACTGAACATTCTATCATTGAAATGCATTGGATTTATGCCTCTTTCTGACTTGAAAAAAATGGGTAATAACATTTCAAACATGTTTAAATTCACTTTCCTTCAAATAATACATATTTGAAGCACACAAATTGGGAGGTCCCGAATAGTTTGAAGCTTCATGCACATAAATGTAAAACCACTTTTATCTACTCGGGACCTCCAAATTTGCGTGCTTCAAATGTGAATTATTTGAAAGAAAGTGAATTTAGATTCATTTTTTTCAAGTCAGAAAGAGGCATAAATCCAATGCATTGCAATGATAGAATGTTCAGTTTACTACCATGGAATGCTTTTAGAACCTCGGATTGTTGAGGTGTGAAAACCAAGTCTAGCTTCTCCTGATCCCATCGCAATGTGCAGATTGATGCATTGCATGGCAGCCTCTGAT